>OLKM01000782.1:155000-223699 GCA_900291075.1 Melanogrammus aeglefinus
GTGCAGTGAGCCGATGCAGTCTGGGTGTCAGAGTTGACTTTTTCGGTCGAAGACATCTTTCAGTCGCTGTACTCTCTTGAAGCTCTGTTCCCCTTCGTCCGTCTGTCTGACTGACTGTCTGTCGGTCTTCTCACTGTCTGTCTGCCTTCCCCTGACGCTCATGCGCACACATGCACGCCCATATATAAATGCACACGCATTCACTGTCACACCCTCCCAAAACAAACACACACATACGCACACACACACACACACACACACAATGTTGGAGCCTGTTTTCAAAAACTCAAGGCTTGACAGACGGACAAAGAGGGAAATACAAAGACATAGGGACACATTGAAAGAGAGACAGATAGATAGATAGAGAGAGAGAGAGAGAGAGAGAGAGAGAGAGAGAGAGAGAGAGAGAGAGAGAGAGAGAGAGAGAGAGAGAGAGAGAGAGAGAGAGAGAGAGAGAGAGAGAGAGAGAGAGAGAGAAGAGAGAGAGAGAGAGAGAGAGAGAGAGAGAGAGAGAGAGAGAGAGGGAGAAAGAGGGAGAAAGAGAGAGAGAGCGTGGAAAGAGGGAGAATAATAAGCAATCCAACCAAGGAAGAAAGAGAGAAATACTTTAGTGTCCGAGAAGCACATAGAGTTGTTGAGAGGTCGTGGACCAGAGAAACACAGGACAGCCCTATTTTCGTTTTACTGCCTCAATCTTTCTGAGTGACGAACGATGAATTGACGAGCATAACCAGCACGGTATTCTCCGCGGGTCGGCCGTCCCCTCAGACGTATCACATCACCAACGCGGTTATTACTTTCTCCAGCCTGGGACGTTCTGAAGCGGTTTATGTTTACGTACATTGGCCAAAGCCTTGTATCGCAACCACCGTGGAGACATGAGGACAGGTCACCCTGTCGGGGACGTCCTTTGGGAGGTCAAAGGTCAGTGTGGTTAAGCCACTCCCCCTTGTTGTTCGCTGTGGGCGGCGGTCAGTGACCCGGCGGTCCTATTTGCGAGCTCGCCCGGCGATGACCTCGCCGGCTGAGGGTTAGCGTGACGAATACAACGACAGATTATATTGAGTTAAGAAATATTCTCTGATGTTTGATTTGTTTCCAATAGCTTTGATCTTTTATTTCTTTTCAGATGAATCGTCCAATACACTCTAGCACCAGTAAACTTTGTTGTATTAGTATTATTATTAAATTCTTTCTGATGGACTCAAAGCGTTTGATTTCCATTCATGTCCTGTATGCTAACAGGAACCAGAACCGGAGACCTACGCATAACATGCAGATTATAAAACAAAACCATACATGACGAAGCCCATACAGCGCAGACCCTACAGGAAGTCCCCCGGGTTTTATAAGACAGGCCACATGGATGTGTTCTATGGCATGTTTTGGTTTCTACGGGAACAAGAAAGGCCTTGTCTGCGTCTCCCTCCTCTGCGCTTGGCCGACCATGACGAGCTCGGAGAGAGAGAGAGAGAGAGAGAGAGAGAGAGAGAGAGAGAGAGAGAGAGAGAGAGAGAGAGAGAGAGAGAGAGAGAGAGAGAGAGAGAGAGAGAGAGAGAGAGAAAGAGAGAGAGAGAGAGAGAGAGAGAGAGAGAGAGAGAGAGAGAGAGAGAGGAGAGGGAGAGAGAGAGAGAGAGAGAGAGAGAGAGAGAGAGAGAGAGGGAGAGAGAGAGAGAGAGAGAGAGAGAGAGAGAGAGGGAATGAAGAGCGAGAGGGAGAGATACAGACAGCCAGGCCGAGAGTCAGAGGGAGAGAGATAAGAGGGGGATGTGGATATGATGTATAGAGTGAAAACAGGGGGTTCCGCTATGCTACATGGGGGTGGATGGAGGGGGGGCTGGTCCGAGGCTGTTGCCTAGCACTAGAATCCCTCTTGATTTGCATCGGGCCCCTGCTTCAGGGCTTGACTGTGGAGGAGATTCTCTTACAATCATGAGTTCTCTCTCTCTCTCTCTCTCTCTCTCTCTCTCTCTCTCTCTCTCTCTCTCTCTCTCTCTCTCTCTCTCTCTCTCTCTCTCTCTCTCTCTCTCTCTCTCTCTCTCTCTCTCTCTCTCTCTCTCTCTCTCTCTCCCTGTGGCGGACGCGACCACAAGAGGGGGTGCAGGCCGACGCCATCGCATCCAACTGTGGTGGTGGTGGTTGCGCTGCTTTGTTGCCGGGGGATACCGGAGCAGGGGGGGAAGGTGGAAGGGTGGTCTGCACCCAACGGCTGGATGAAGGGGTGGAGGAGGGAAGGGGTCAGGGTGGTGAGGGTGTTGTTGAGGGGAAGAGGGGGGTGGATGCAGGGAGAGGTGGAGGGGGTCCCGTCAGAAGGCTTGATGAAGGGTTGGAGTGGGAAGAGGATGCTTGTGGTGGGGTCGGGGGTCTTGTTTCAGACAGACAGGGGGAGATAGCGCCAGGCCTGGCTTCAATAACCCCGGCCTTGGTTCCCATCAGATCAGCAGGGACGCTCCCCCCGCTTCCTTCAAGACCCCCAGACCCCCCTCAAGACCCCCCAGACCTACCCCTCCCCTCAAGACCCCCAGACCTACCCCTCCCCTCAAAGACCCCCAGACCACCCCTCAAGACCCCAGACCTACCACTCCCCTCAAAGACCCCCAGACCTACCCCTCCTCTCAAGACCCCCACAGACCCCCCTCAAGACCCCCAGACTACCCCTCCCCTCAAGACCCCCAGACCCCCCTCAAGACCCCAGACCTACCCCCCCTCAAGACCCCCCAGACTTACCCCTCCTCTCAAGACCCCCAGAACCCCCCCCCCCCCTCCCAGACCACCAAACCCCCTCCCAGACCTACCCACCCCCCCGATCTCCCCCTCCAGCACCCCCTCCAGACCCAAAAAATACACATAAATACTTCCCCACCCCCTGGATTGGCCTCCACTGCTTGCATGTGATTCTGTTTGCATGTGTGTTTGGCTCTGTTTATGTGTGTGTGTGTTTATGTTTGTGTGTGTGTGTGTGTGTGTGTGTGTGTGTGTGTGTGTGTGTGTGTGTGTGTGTGTGTGTGTGTGTGTGTGTGTGTGTGTGTGTGTGTGTGTGTGTGTGTGTGTGTGTGTGTGTGTACATGTGAGCATCAATGGCCTCAGGCAATGGCGCCATGCCTTCCCTGGTGAAGTTGAAAGTTATTGTATTGAGACACACACACACACACAGACACACACACACACACACACACACACACACACACACACACACACACACACACACACCACACACACAAACACACACACGCACGCACACACACACACACACACACACACACACACACACACACACACACACACACACACACACACACACACACACACACACACACACACACACACACACACACACACACACACACACACACACACAGACAAATACACACATTTTTCACCATCTGTTACGTCTATCAATGTATGATGAGGCTGTCTCGCTGCTCAGGTCAAAGTTCAGGTTATTTCACGGTCTTTTACGGCATCTTCTTACGCAACCGCCATTCATTGGAGTCCGAAGCACCGGACAAAGTGTGTGACTGGGTTACAAAGTGCACACAGACGGATCAATATATGGTCTATAATCAAACAACATGACAATAAACACCGCCTTGACCTCCATTTACAAGATAGGGAGGGAGGGCAAGAGACACAAGAGAGAGAGAGAGTTGCTGAGAAGAAGTGTGAGAGAATAAGAGGGTAAGAGCCAAAGTGAAATCTCTTTCAGAGAGGCTTAAAACATGACTATATTCACAGTGACTTCTCTGATCAGTACTTTTAAAATGTGTTGCCAACAGCTGGTTTTAAGGCAAGAACTCCCATGAGTTGGAATTCTGTCTCGCAGGCAGGGATTCAGCGATGATGACATAGCCACGAATATACACCTCGGGAGCGGTGCATGTATGGTGAAACAGCGCCACCCCTGATCGAAGTGGTATTCTCGAGTACTACACTTCAAGGTCTAGAGATGGGCAAAGCAGTCGTTTCAAGAAAATATAACAAAAGAGCTGAGACCTGAATTTGTGGAAGATAAGATTCAGATTACAGCCTTGAAAAGAATGAGGTCAGAGTTGTCCGACTGTGTTTTTACAAGTTAGCATAAGTGGTGAGTTGTTGATATTCACAAGCACCTCCATTGTCAAAATGGTTTCTCAACAGCCCCCCTCAAACACCCGACCCTGAGCCCCCCTACCGACCGACCTCCCTAGTCTGTTACATAACTCCTGCAACGGAGGGAGGGTTGAGAGAGGAGAGACCTCATGGGGGGGGGGGGGGTTACATTAACACAGACAGAGGGCCCTTGGAGGGAGGGTGGGTCTTAAGTAACATAAACCCCTCCCCACCCCTCCATCCCAGCCCCTGTCCAGAATCAAGCCCTCCTTGTCTCAGCCGCGACCCCATGGGTAGGTGTCTGGAGACATGCGTGCGGTAATGTTGGCATGTTGCTTTTGTATGTATGTTTGTTTATGTGTGTTTACATGTGTGTGTGTGTGTGTTTTTTAATGACAATGATTCAAATGTATGTGTCAGGAAGGTTGCAGTGGTCCAATGTAACGCAATGTCCCCATGACAATCAATGGATAAAAAAACTGTGAAAGAAAAAAAAGGATTTCATCTACACTGGTGCAATGGAAACCCATGCCTTTTCCACAGTTGATCATTTGAAAATTAAACCTCATTGTTGAATTATATACATTTTACCATGCAGTCCACCCAGTAAAATTAGTGGTTTTCTGTTGTTTTGGTGGCCTTGGAGCATTAACTTCATCCTACGTTGTTGATGGATATAATATGAAAAACTGATTCAAAGAATGTACACATTTGTATCCAACGCCCCATTCCTCTTATTCGTACCCAGTTGAACTTCGTGATGTGTCGTTCCCTTGTGTCAGGCACAATGTATGGCAACGTTGCACGGAAAGATTCTACAAAAAAGTTTGATTGATAGTGTGGCCTGAAACCTGTAAGAACCACAGCACCACGTGACCCGGCTGTGGTCACGTGACGCCGGGGTCGGCCGGGGTCATCCCGCCCCTGCCCGGGGACCGTTGAGCAAACGACAGATGAACTTGTTGAACCCCGGGCGGAGACGTTTTGAGTGTCCTACCACGGCGGTCTCTCATCGGCGAGGGCGAGCAACGCCTTCCTCACCACCAAAACCTCTGGGTGGATGGGGAGAGAGAGAGAGGGGGAGGGAGAGAGGGAGAGGAGGGAGAGAGGGGGAGAGAGGGAGAGGGAGGAGAGAGGAGGGGAAAGGGGGAGAGCGAGTGATAAAGAGGGAGACAGAGAGGGATGAGATGGGACGAAATAGAGAGAGAGGGGGGGAGTAGCTAAAGAAGGCAATAGACAGATAGATTGAGGGGGAGAGGGAGAGGGAGTGTGTGTGGAAAGGAAAGAAAGAGGGAGAGAGAGTGCAGAAGGAGGCAGGGAGGTCTGGGGCTCTCGGAGGCCAGCGGTCGGTCCTCGCCGGGCTCTTGGCAGCCCAACGTGTCTTCGCAGAATATAAAACCCAAACAGTTTGTCTTCCGTCACGGACCCTTTCATTCACCCGGAGTGGCGCACCGGGAAGTCCGGTGGCGGCCGCACTTCCAAACCGGCTATTTTCATTTGTCGCCAAGCGAGACGGGGCGCAAAAAACAGCGAGGTTTGTGTGCGAAAACCCGAAACGTGGCGAAAGCATGTGGTGGCGCGTCGCCATGTCGAACAAGGCCTCTTGTTTATCGGCGTCTATTTCGGTGTGGAAGTAAAAGTCGCGTCTAAATAAAGATAGCAGACCCCAGGGTGTACGAGAGTGCAGGATCTCCCAGACATTAATAAAAACCGAGGAACACCAGAGGGCCTCCGTATTCGTGTGCTGGTTATTTACATGTGTTTGCGCGCTCGCAGAAAGACATTACAGAAAGGCCGTGACATGAAAGGGCCTTTTGAAACAATAACTTTTTGAAAGCGTGGAAACGTGTGTAAACACCGGACGTCTTGGCAGGGCAAGACGTAGTTTCCATTGGCAGGCCTTCCTTGTGGGTCATGCTCTCCTCCATTTAGCATAGCTCTGAGTAATCACATAACCACATGTAATTACGGCCGTGGAACAACAGGGTCGTTTGGCGTGCTAGGGCTAAAGGCAGGCAGCGCGGGAACTAGCAGAGGGGTTCTGGGAGGCGACGGGGTTTAGCCTACAGAGGTTGATGTTTTTTGCCGTCGTTTTAAAATCACCTTCGAAATCAAGTGATTGAAATGATAAATGATGGTTTTTGCCATCTTAAATTGTCACTATTCTATTAGCATTGTGGAGAGCAGCTCAAAAAGTATGAGAACTATTTGAGGACTGGTTACAACGCAGTGATAGCGATTAGCAAGAAGCGTGGTTGCGGACTGATTCAAGTCAATTATTCAGTGACTTGTAGTGATGTTTTTATTGTGAAGATGATGTGTCGTACAAATTAACATAGGCATGAACATAGCCATTCATACATTTACCAGAAACCGTAGCAGTAAAGATCGAAGCAGGCCGCCACCGACTGTGTAGTTGCATTTTCGGAGAGGAGAACTCAAAGGTAGATCCACTGCAAACTATTCCTTGCCAAAGTATAACGCAGCCTTTATGAATTTCTTTCATGGAAACGCTCATTTTGTTCTAGCTCTGCTGTGGCCCATTGTGGTAAATGTATGTGTGTTGACTATGACTTCAGTGCGTTGATGTCTGGCAGAGAGCTGCGGAGCTGGGTGTGCATTATGGAAAAAAGAGACAATTAGCAAGAGAAGCGGCCAGTCATGTATATGTAATGCTAGACACACAGCTCTCCCAGCTGTGGGTCTACTATGGTGTGTGAACACACCCCCCCCCCCCACACACACACACACATACACACACGCACACACACACACACACACACACACACACACACACACACACACACACACACACACACACACACACACACACACACACACACACACACACACACACACACACACACACACACACACACACACACACACACACACACACACACACACACACACACACACACACACACACACACACACACACACACACACTGAACATTGTGGTTTCTTAATCGCTGTTTACGTGAGGGCTGTCTCTGGCTGTCAGTGAAGCTCTCGGAGTGGATGATTGACTATGCGGCCATGTTGGAATTTTACCGATTTGCGATGGTGGCAGTTTGTTGTCACAGCAGCAGTGGAGGCCCCCCGCAAATCACCCACACACATACTTACCCACACACGCACACACATACACACACATTCATACGCACTCCCACAGACCCACACCCACACAAACTGATCCACTTACACGAAAATCGCACAGACTTACTTAATGACATGCACAGAAACACAAACACACACACACACACACACACACACACACACACACACACACACACACACACACACACACACACACACACACACACACACACACACACACACACACACACACACTCTCTCTTTCTCTCTCTCACTTACACACACACACACACGCACGCACACGCACACGCACACGCACACACATTTTTTCCAAACTAATGGCAGATCTACACGGGGGCCTATGGTCTACATGGGCCAATGCCCATGTAGACATTTCCCTACCCCCCCTCCCCCCATGCCCCCCCTGCTGACCAAATAAAACAACAATGATTTAACAGATTTTACGGAACTTACCCGTTCTACATGGGTAAATTGGAGCGGCGCACCCAAACAACGTGCTGCTGCTTCTCGGTAAATGAGAACTCAGCGACTACCCTTGGAGAAAGGAGCCACGATTTCTCATGACTGGTATAGTCATGAGAAATCGTGACTATACAGACACACACACACACACACACACACACACACACACACACACACACACACACACACACACACACACACACACACACACACACACACACACACACACACACACACACACACACACACACACACACACACACACACACACACACACACACACACACACACACACACCTCTCTGGGTCTTTCTCTCCGTTCTCCCTTTCTCCTCTCTCTTCTCTCTCTCCATCTCAAGCTCTTCCCCTCGCTCTCTCTCTCTCTCCCTCTCTCTCTCCTCTCTCTCTCTCTCTCTCTCTCTCTCTCTCTCTCTCTCTCTCTCTCTCTCTCTCTCTCTCTCTCTCTCTCTCTCTCTCTCTCTTTCTCTCCTCCTCACTCTTTTTGTCTCTCTGCATCACCTGCAAACATGTGAAAGGGTAGCATGATGTCAACCCATCTGCTCTGAGGTGTGTGACTCAACTTTAAAGCGCAAAAAAGAAATTACGTTAGCTCATGTCTTTTGCGTGGGAAGGGGAAATAGGGGGGAGGGGGGTGTGGTGGAGCGAAGATTGATAAACACACAGTTGGTCTTTTTCAATGAGGGGGATTGTGCATCGACGTGGATAGCTTGTGCGTCTTAAGTGAACCGTATCCAAAGAAAATGTCGGCCAACTCTACCGACTGTAACGAGTTGAAACGTTTGTTTTGGAGCACAAAAAACGCATATAGACGCTTTCTTCAGTTGGCTGTTTTTAGGCTGTTTTCAAGACTCGATAGGTAGATGGACAAACACAGAGATTGTGACATCCGTCAGCAGCACGCAAGCTCTGTGTTCGCCAATCTTCTTATCGAGTTTTAAAAACAAAATGGCGTCGACGGGTGATCTACTGATGGTATTGTGTGTATGTCCTTTTTAATAAACAATCTGTGCACTTACAAAGGTCTCAATTCCATTGTTCCAAGTTTATAGCGTTTTGATAGAATCGGCTAAAAACAGCGAACTGAAGAAAGCGTCTATGTGCGGTTTTTGTTCTCTAAAACGAACGTTTGAACTCGTTATCATACAAAACATATATATCCCAAATCCATTTTACAATTACCCTTTAATATTTGATGATTTTAAAGTAAAATAAAGTTTATAAACTTTAAATCATTTTTTTGGCCTTTTATTTGGGCCCCTCTGGTTAAACATTGGCCCCTCCTTGCCCCCCCTAGTAAATTGTGTCTAGAACCGCCACTGCTCCAAACACACGCACACACACACGCACACACACACACACACACACACACACACACACACACACACACACACACACACACACACACACACACACACACACACACACACACACACACACACACACACACACACACACACACACACACACACACACCACACACACACACACACACACACACACACACACACACACACACACACACACACACAGTTAGCTTCAGAGATCCCTGAAGCTAAGACTCTTGACCTCAACGTCTGGTATCTAGCACCATCTTGAGCCATCGACCAGTACTTCACCAAGACACCAGTCTGAAAAAAAGACACCAGTCTGACGGAGAGAGGGCGGGAGAGCGAGAGAGCGAGAGAGCGAGAGGGCGAGAGAGAGAGAGAGAGAGAGAGAGAGACGAGAGAGAGAGAGCGAGAGAGAAAGAGAGAGAGAGAGAGAGAGAGAGAGAGAGAGAGAGAGAGAGAGAGAGAGAGAGAGAGAGAGAGAGAGAGAGAGAGAGAGAGAGAGCGAGAGAGCGCGAGAGCGCGAGAGCGCGCGAGAGAGAATTATTATTATTAATTTTACAAACTGTAGATAAATAAATACCAGCTTGTAATACTTATGCTTATGAAATATGTTTTGTGTTCCTGACATTTAGTTCAGACATGACATTTGTATAAGAATACTTTATATTACCCACTAGTAATAAACTGTAATGGATGTATAGTCTCAGTTTTGGTGGGAGGATCAACTGTAAACCATAAAACGTTTGGTTTAATGTGGTATAGGACCAGGGCACCTTCCTAAAATAAAACTGCTCACTGACAGCTCTCAATGCTAGGCCTGTGGTTTAGGACAGCTCACTCAGATCTGTAAACAAAAGGGGATTCTGTCCGAGTACCATAAACCAGAGGAGGAGGGAAACTCAAACTACAGATTACATTGTTTCTCAACGTAATCTGTGTTTGTATTAAAGTATGAAATATCGAGCAAACATACACACACACACAGACACACAGACACACACACAGACACACACACACACACACACACACACACACACACACACACACACACACACACACACACACACACACACACACACACACACACACACACACACACACACACACACACACACACACACACACACACACACACACACACACACACACACACACACACACACACACACACACACACACACACACACACACACACACACACACACACACACACACACACACACACCACACCTCTCTCTGGCTCTTCATCTCTCTCTCTCTGCTCTCTCTCTCTCTCTCTCTCTCTCTCCCTTCTCTCTCCCCCCCCCCCTCTCTCTCTCTCTCTCTCTCTCTCTCTCTTCTCTCTCTCTCTCTCTCCCTCTCTCTCTCTCTTCTCTCTCTCTCTCTCCTCTCTCTCTCTCTCTCTCTCTCTCTCTCTCTCTCTCTCTCTCTCTCTCTCTCTCTCTCTCTCTCTCTCTCTCTCTCTCTCTCTCTCTCTCTCTAGCTCTCTCTGCATTTTCACCTGAAAACATGTGAAAGAGTAGCACGATGTCAACCCATCTGCTCTGAGGTGTGTGACTCAACTATGAAGAGCAAAAACGAATTGACGTAAGCTCATGTCTTTTGCGTGGGAAGGGGAAATAGGGGGGAGGGGGGTGGAGCGAAGATTGAGAAACACACAGTTGTTCTTTTTCAATGAGGTGGTTTGCGCATCGAAGTGGATAGTTTGTGCGTCTTAAGTGAACCGTATCCAAAGAAAAATGCCGGCCAACTCTACCGACTGTCACGAGACGCTCACCGTGGAGTCGGGACTCCCAACCACGTCGGCGGTGATGTTTGCCCTCGGTGTGGCGGGAAACTTCGTCGCGCTCGCGCTGCTGGAGACGCGGCGGCAGACGAAGTCTCCGTCCCTGTTCCGCATCCTCATCACGTCGCTCATCACCACGGACCTGTTGGGCACGATCGCGGTCAGCCCCTTGGTTCTCGTCGCGTACGCCCAGAACACCACGCTGGTGGCACTGGGTGACCGCGGCGTCCTGTGCTCTTACTTCGGGTTCAGCATGACGTTTCTGAGCCTCTCCACGCTCTCGATCTTGTGTGCCATGGCGCTGGAGCGCTTCATCGCGCTGGGGTTCCCCTACTACTACGACAGACACATCACGAGCACGCGCTGCGGCTACGTCGCGATCGCGCTCATCTACCTGGCGTGCGTGCTCTTCTGCGCCTGCCCGTTAATGGGTTTTGGAAAGTACGTGCAGTATTGCCCCGGGACGTGGTGCTTCCTGGACATGAGCCCGCAAATTAAAGGGGATAAAATCTACACCGCGTTTTACGCCTGCTTTACGCTCATTGTCATAATGTGCACATCGGTTTGCAACCTGTCCGCCATTCACTTTCTGGTTAAAATGCACCGGCGGCGGAACACACACCACCGGGCCGGACGCTCGCTGAGCAGAAGGTTTTTCCGCAGGTCGCTGTCCATGATGGAGGAAGTTGAGCATCTTCTGCCTCTGATTTTTATAACGGTGGCCTTCTCCATCTGCTCTTTTCCAATACTGGTAAAAAAATATTCGCTAAAACGCGAATTACGCACGCATTACGCATTCCATTTGTAACGTTCTTCTTCGTCCTCGACCTGTCTCTCCCTCATCCAATCATTCCTGTCTGTCCTACTGGTACGCTTGTACGTTGGGTTGCTTGTGGTCCTGTTTATTATGTCTGTTTGACATGTCCATCTGTCTGTTTCCCCGGCTGTCTGTCTGTTTGTCTGTCTGTCTGTCTGTCTGTCTGTCTGTCTGTCTGTCTGTCTGTCTGTCTGTCTGTCTGTCTGTCTGTCTGTCTGTCTGTCTGTCTGTCTGTCTGTCTGTATCCCTGTATGTGTGTTTATCTCTCCGAATGTCTATCTCCCCCTTTTTTTCTGTCTGTCTCGCTGTCTCTTTCTGTGGTGTCCCGCCGTCTGTCTGTCTCCCTGTTTATCTGATGGTCTCTCTGTCTTTCCATCTGTCTGTCTCACCGCCCTTCTGTTTCCCTGTCTGTCGGTCTGCCGGTCCCTCGTCCTAGCTGCGGGTGTTCATCAACTTCATCGACAGGACGGAGGAGCAGCAAGCCAGCGACCTGCACGCCCTGCGCATGCTCTCCTTCAACTCCATCATCGACCCCTGGGTCTTCATCTTCCTCGAGCCCTCCGTGCTCAAATTTGTCTGGAGGAACCTGTGCCGCCGCCAGAGGAAACCACACAACCCTAAGTCTCCGGATCAGCCCAGATTGCAGATAACGACCACCACCACCACTATCTCCAGCCCCACCCCCACGGGGGTGTGCCTCCAGAGCTGTGGAGACCTAGATGGATCTTCTTGACAGGTGGGGGGGCCTATTTAGAGGGGTGGTGTGATGGACAGGGGCACCCTCAGCAGCCTATTTGCGTGGGGGGGCCGGGGGGACGACGAAGACGACACTCTAAGTCAAACAGCAATTTAGTAGTAATTTATCAAATATGTTAAAATTGTAAAGAAGTACTATGTTTGCACAACAATGGCTATGTCTTACCTCTGTGTTATAGGCAGAGATTGAGGGGGGAGCAGGGGGGACAGCCCCCCGCAATGTTGAGATGGTCTTAGATGGTCTTGCAAAATTGTTCAGTGATGTTGATACTTCAGCACAGCCAACAAAATGTGTTAAAATGTTGTTTTTATAAAACAATGCTCAAAAACAATTTTGGGAGTGGAGCAACAATGTTTGGGGCACTTGAGGGAGAGGAAGAATCCATTACAGCGTTGGGGTTTTCACCTTATTTGGAGACCCCCAAAAGCATGGAGGTAATCTGGAAACTGGTCACCCACCCAATGTGGAGCTGAAATCTACACCTTTGTGTTAGGAATGCACTGATGCCCAAAAATCAAATCCAAAGTGACACGAAGGCCGAGTTTGGACTAACTGTGCTCGGATAAGAAAGACCACTTAGAACATATTAACTTACTCTCATGGATTCTTTGCCTCTGAATTAACTCAATAAATCTTATTAAGTTATATTTTTCAATCTTAAAAAATTCAAAATCAAATATTCAACGTTAATATTTTCAACGTCCCAGAATTCAACATGCCAAATTCAGCTGCAAAATTCAATGTCGGAAAAGTTCAGTGTTAACATCCGGGGACCCAGGGAAGAGCAATCGTTCCTAGATGCTAGATCGTGGTCAAGCAAGGATAGCGGGAATAATAGCGTCACTCATTGGTTCTTTCATTCTTGATACAAACGTTAATTCTAAACAGCATTTTACACAGTAGCCTATAATAGGAAATGCTCGAAGGTAAATCAACGTCATTAAACACTGACTGTAGCTTTTTATGGGGAGAGAAGCCACCGAACAGTGTGACCCTAGGGGGCACTGTTGCACATTTTCTGCAACATGCACGAGTTTGAAGCGTAGACAGGCATGAAGTCGTAGACAGGCATAAAACTTAAAGTTTGTATCGTCATCGATCACTCATATCGGGGGTATTCTTTTTGTGGCACCGGAGGCACGTTAAGTGGCTGGAGCAAAATGGTTGATGCCTCTGTGGTGGGATAACGAGCGCAACGAGCGCGCAGAGCCAACACTATTCCGCACCGAGTGACATGATACAGATATGAGGATGACAAATTAAAAGCAGGTTGCTTTCGGGTGCCTCTGCCCGAGGCACGCCGTGCTTCCACTGGAACTACAGGCTGCTGCCGCTTCAATTGCGCACTACTGTCGGCTCTGCGCTCTCGTTCCACAGTGGGCCGCGGGCTTCAGCATCACATCACAGATCGCCCCAGCATCACACCAAACGTAGGCAAAGGGACCTCGGTGGATTGCCCCAAATCGGTGCCCTAATAAATTGGGCTCCTTGACCCACTACAATTACTCTTACGTTGCATGTAAATCCAGCTAAGTCACTGCAATCACACACACACTTCACATACAGACATTAGTTCATCGTTTACTTCATACTGCAGTAAAAAAAACAAAAAATGTTGTGCATTATAACAAAAACATGAATAAAACATAAGACCCCCCCCCCTCACCTTGTTAGTTTATGTGCTTAATGAATACATTTAATGAATACACCACCGTTGCTTCTCTCCCCATAAAAAGCTAGTCAGTGTTTAATGACGTTGATTTACCTTTGAGCATTTCCTATTATAGGCTACTGTGTAAAATGCTGTTTAGAATTAACGTTTGCATCAAAAAAGCAAAATCGAGTGACGCTCTTATTCCCGCTCTCCTTGCTTCACCGCGATCTAGCATCTGGGATCGATTGCTCTTCCCTGGGTCCCCGGATGTTAACACTGAATTTTCCGACATTACATTTTGGAGCTGAATTGTTGAATTTGGGGAAATTTAAAATATTTCTGTTGAATTTTTTAAAGTTAAATATTTGATTTTTAGTTTTTAACATTGAAAAATAAAACTATACAGGATTTATTGAAAAATTTAAGAGTTAAATTCAAATCCAGATACTTTATTTCAATGCATAAATATTTAGTGCTTAGAATTCAATGGCTTTTTATTTTCAAAGTCCGATGGCACAGATTTACTTCCATATCACCGTCTACTTGTTTGAAGAAAGATATTATCATGTTTTAAGTCAGGGGTCTCAAACTCAACCTACCTGGGGGCCGCTGGAGGTATCTGGGTCAGGCTGGGCCACATTAAGTATTCCACAAAAAAATGTAGCACAACTGTCCCAATCTAAGTTAATGATCGGGATAGATCAAATTGGCTATGTAATCGCTGACAACAGGGGACATTTCATAGTGGTTGGTGGAAACCGGGACATTTAAGTGTCCTTTGGCTCTTGTCGGGACTTTGATGTCAAGTAGGGGGCCACAATATTTCATCCCGCGGGCCTCATGTGGCCCCCGGGCCACGAGTTTGAGACCCCTGTTTTAAGTGAACTGATATTTAACAAGGAACAGACTACATCTCTACCAAAGATAAAACACTGTTTCAAAGGGTTAAATTACAAACATAATCAATTTCAGTAATTGATTCCAAGAAATAATGTATTGTATTTAATTTTTTCTAAAATAACATAATGATAATTAATTATTACAGAATGCTCAAGTTCACAGGTAATTTATATATCAGCATTCAAGACCATACAAAGAAAAGTTCAGTGTATTCAATGTATAAATATTGTCCAGAAATTGTTCAGGACCTGTGTTGTTTACTCTGCTATATCGCAAAGTAAGAAAATAAACATTATTGTTGGACTCTTGAAGGCAAACCAAACCGTTAAACTAAAACCAGCTGGCCTAACCTGATTTTTTTTTAAATACAACATAAAACCCCACAAATAAAGTCAGAGTAGTGATGAGGATGAAGATTATGATAATGATCATAATAGTTAGCATACCTTAATATGATGATATAACTAATAATATGTATACCAAAGAGGCAAAATCAGAGACAACATATGTACGGTATAAATACATTCCTTAGAATGTTGGGTTCCAACCTTTATAATTGAATTAGGGTCGAAGGGTTTATGGATGTAATGAAGCAGAGGTTGCTGACCGCGGCATGGGTTTGTAGTCTCTCACGAAAGACCGTTATACTTTCTCCCGGGGAGGCAGGGAGGGAGGGGTGAGTGGGAGAGATTTGGAGAAAGAGAGATGGAGAAAGAGATATGAAGAGAGAAGGTGACAGAGAGGGAAAGAGAGAGAGCGAGAGAGAGAGAGCGAGAGAGAGAGAGAGAGAGAGAGAGAGAGAGAGAGAGAGAGAGAGAGAGAGAGAGAGAGAGAGAGAGAGAGAGAGAGAGAGAGAGAGAGAGAGAGAGAGAGAGAGAGAGAGAGAGAGAGAGAGAGAGAGAGAGAGAGAGAGAGAGAGAGAGAGAGAGAGAGAGAGATATGGAGCGAGAGAAGAATGCTGGAAAAACTGTAAGTGTTTAGTATTATCTTCTTGTTCATCCAGATGATCCTTTTTGGCCTTGTCTTTTCAAGCTCTTGCCCAATTATGGTGCATTCACCACGAAGGCAGTATGATGCCTTACTCATGGGAAATTGTAAGTGTGAGAGTCATTGAGAGAGTGTGAGAGGGAGATAGAGTTGACAGAAATGGTGACAGGAGCCAGCAAAAATAAGTGGCAGTAGCTTCAGATAGGCCTAGAGGGTCAAAGAGCATAAACTGAGCTCATTGTCGACAACATAACTAAATGTGAGGGCTTTTCTAATAACTCCCCCGTCGATATCCTCCTCATACCCCCCCCACCCTCACCCCCGGCACTTCTGTATCTCATCCACAGTGTTGTTATGACAACAGGAGGCGGGAATGGGTCCAGTGTCACGAGAAGGCAGAGAGTTGGGATTGAAGAGTTGGAAATCCACATCGTGCTCACATCCGGTAACAGCTGCAGGCCATCCTCTTTTTGGGTTTAGCATCCGCGGCCAAAACGCATTGCCGTTCCCAGGCTTCTAGTGACGGTTGTCTGATCAAAACAACGTGCAGACGGTCCGATTTCATCCAACCCCCTTCCCCCCTCCTCCAGCCATTTCATCCCCCCGCTCTGAGACTTTGCCAGAGAAATGTTTACAACGCTGATGTTTATGGGACACAGCAGTTGACTAATTGGCTGACCTTGGTTTGCACATTGGTTCAGCACGGATAGGATGTAAGCTGAAGGCATGAAGAGTGCTGAAGTACTTTAACTGCTATGTGCTTACTCCTTTAGTCTTTGAGTCTTACCTTTCTGGGGACTTTGGGGATTGTGCTTTTACTCCAGTACTTTAAATCTTGTATTTTTTAAGTTAAGTTGCTGTAGGTTCCTCTCTGTTCCCTCCCTCCCTACGTTTCCTCTCCATTAGGAAGTGTCTATCCTTCATGAACCTACGATTGACATGCTTCTGAAAGGGTCACAGCATTTCCTTCACTAATAGCCAACAATGGCTGTGTCACTTCTAAGACCTTCCACTCAAATGTATATAAATGAAATGTGAGGATACATATTACTTAAAGGCCTATTCATAGAAATGATGCACAATTGGTTATTCTTTTTTTAGTCTATCTTTTTTGCTGCTGACAATCTGAATAAATTGCCAGACCAAACCACAAATGGAGGATATATGTATTTCATCTGAACTGTTATACTACATATTGATGTTGGTTCAAGATAATAACCTATTATTAGTTTTGATGCTAGTACTAAGTAAATTGTTAACTTTTACCTTTTATAGTGTTCTCCCAACCCTAAGTGCTTTCGAAGTAAGGAGTAGAAGTAGGGGTGGGCGGCATCAAACCTTACCTTGAATGAAGTACTTGACGTGCTTTTTCCGATCACTGCCAAAGTGTTACTGTCAATGACAACAGAGGCCACTTGGTAACCACTTTGCATGGAATGATGCAGAGCTATTATATCAGAACTGTCTTAACATGTTTTCCTATAATACAAACATTAATATTTTCTTTATACTAGGATGTGTGTGTTCTGCTGTGTCAGGTTTGGCACATAGTGAGGTAATTTTCCTGTCAGGTGCGCAGTCTACACATTTTGTGTCTTATACAAACAAACTCAAAACAAGTTGTTACATTTGCTATACTTAATTTAGCTGTAATGGCAGGGTTTGTCTGCCCAATGGGTTTCTCATTGCAGTGGGATGGTGGTGTTTCACAGCGTCCGTATTATGAGATTGTAATGTGACTGATTGGCGGTGAAACTGTTGTCTTAAACCAGAGGTCATGTTCCCCTTACTTCTCCTGATTCTCCAAATCACCATCAGCCTCTCCTCTTCCCCTCTCCTCTCTTTCTTTAGCTTAGTCTTATGACATCCATGAAAGCATTATTTACAGAAAAACACAACAATGACAATGCAAACTGAATATAACAAGAAAAGATAGAAAAACAATAAAAGTAATTAATGAAAGCATGAGCAAGGAAATAAAAGACTGAACAGGGAATAAATGGTAAAATCAAACATCTTATTAGGTGTGAAACAGGGATAGACTGAATGAAGCCAGGAGAGTCAAGGTGAATTGGTGAGAGATACTCATATTTGTTCAGTGCTATTGTGTGTAGCTTAGTAATGTGTCTTGCATTGTCTTTGTATGCTAGGGAAGAGAGTGGGGGAAATGGGAAGCCAGACATAGGTGTGCTCTACAGTTACTTGAAGGAATCGATAACTAGACTGAAAACAAATGTTGTTCTCTGATGATAGGATCTGTTTCAGACTCTCAGACTTTCCGACTTATTCAGTTACCGGAGTAAATATGTATTTAGTGTAGCTCCGCTCAAGCCAGGAACAACCAAGTAAATATAAAATAATAAATCAAACTAGCAATATAAACACGACATAACATAGCATAAATCGAAATGGATCTCTTTAAAACAGCAAAAAAACCTAGAAAACCACATCGTTTGGGAGAGACAGACAATAACTAACTAAATAACGTTTTCATATAAAATCATATTATATCTACAATTAACATGTAATAAAGCAATCAGGTATTTTACTGTTCATAGGAGCTATGTTCTGAACAAAAAAACACGCACACACACACACACACACACACACACACACACACACACACACACACACACACACACACACACACACACACACACACACACACACACACACACACACACACACACACACACACACACACACACACACACACACACACACACACACACACACACACACACACACACACACACACACACACACACACACACACACACGAGATTTAGCTCTTACCTATCAAGGCTTCCAACTACTGGGTACAGATATTATTGCTAAAGACATTCCAGTCCTGTTTGTAATGCAACGGGTTATCAGCGACCTCAAGTGGATGCCCAAAGTTACAACAGCAATACTTAAGCATCGGCTAATGTCACATTTTGAAAAAACGAGATGAGGGGAATGTAGATGGGACAAGTGATATCACATTAATAAATAATAGAAAGAATTTGTTCAACTGTATGCGCTAACTTCTCCAAACGGTGTTATGACGCTGAAAAAAGGGGGCAGGCACGACAAGGACAACACTTGTGACGTCGCGGACTCCCATCATTCAGCGGGGCACCATGGCCGACACCAGGGATAAGGGTCTGCAGGACTACAGGAAGAAACTACTCGAACATAAAGAAATTGACGGACGATTAAAAGAGTGTAAGCTAATAATTTATTCTTGATAAATGTGGTGGAGATAGGCGCTGGTCTGTCTTTTGGTTCTAAGCTGTTTACTGGAACGGATAAGCCCCGGTTAGCATTTTGGCTAGCTACTGCTTTGTCATGCAGTCAGCTTCTCCGTAGAAATGAATGGGCTGCAGCTCGTCTCAGAAACTAGCACGGCTAACAATCGATTAGCATTCTGTGTGAGGTTAGATCCTTTTTTTGCTGTGGTGGTTAGTACTCCATAACGCTCAAAAATAAAATATATATCACTGGGGTCAGGTCGTTTATCGCCCGTGGTCAGAAAAGTGAGCTAAATGAGTGCTAGTACCGTTTGTGTGGACAGCTGCTAACGCTAAACACTGCCTGACTACCTAGCCGTGTTGTGTTGTGTTTGAGCCCCGATTTACAATCTAAATTCGACTGTCCTTCTGCTTTTATCATTCTGTTTTTAGTGCGGGAACAGCTAAGGGAACAAACAAAGCAGTACGAGAAATCAGAGAACGATCTGAAGGCACTCCAAAGTGTGGGCCAGGTAAGAACTTATTTAGCGTCGTTCTGGATAAGCAGCTGGAATGACAGCGTCCAAAATATTGACGTGTCTGATTATTTCTAATGCAGATTGTCGGCGAAGTTCTGAAACAGTTGACTGAGGAGAAATGTAAGTTCACTTTATTAAAATAACATTATTACTATTGGATTGGTTTTGGTATTTTGTGTGTTTCACTGACAACCGTCCATCTTGTTGACAGTTATTGTAAAGGCCACAAATGGACCGCGATATGTTGTTGGATGCCGCAGGCAGGTATGTCCAACATACTATTTATTTTCTCCCTTTAATTATGTTTTATCCTGAATGGAAGGTAACTGATTTATGTGATTATTTTCCAAATATTCTGATTAGAAAAGAGCATTTTAAGTAGACCGTTGATGAAAAAGTTGAATTCTACGGGGTGATCCTAATTGATTTTTGCATTCCTTTTCAGTTGGACAAATCACAGCTGAAACCTGGTACTAGGGTGGCTTTGGACATGACCACCCTCACTATTATGAGGTAGGCTGGGGCAGGATCATTCTTGTGCTCAAATTGTCATGTGTTCATTCTGGTCATGTTTTCACTTCATCTTGTGTTCCTGTTATTGTCAGTGTCACATTATGTTGGCTTTGTGAGATAGGTAACTATGGAAAATGAATAATTTTTTTGCTATGTTTATTTCCTGTATGTCTTACTAATATCCTCACTCTGTCTGCAATACAGCTTGAATTGAATTTCATGTGTTTGTTCCCTCATGGTGTCATCTGATCATCTGCCTACGTACCCAGGTACCTGCCGCGTGAGGTAGACCCCTTGGTTTACAACATGTCCCATGAAGACCCTGGCAGTGTTTCCTACTCCGAGATCGGAGGGCTGTCTGAACAGATCAGAGAGTTGAGAGAGGTGAGTGTATACACATGTTTATTTTTTTACGGGTTCCTTCCCAACCTGTTTTGTCTAAACCCACCCTAGGGGGGCAAAATCAAACCTCATTTTGTTTTAAACCTCAGTCGTTTCATAATTACCAGGTGTTAAAAGTTGTTTTTCTGTGTGTATTTTCCAATGCCTTTTTTAGAAAAGAAATAAACCATGATATATCTATAGCTTATATGTCTCTATATTGGGTCCACCCTATATCTATATCAAAACCCCAGGGTTGGTATATATCCATGTCAGTGAATTGTCAGTGAGAAGGGGGTGTAGATTGAATGCTGGCGGTCTTGTTTCAGCTGCCTCACCATTGTACAGCTGTCTGTGATGGATCAGACTGTAGGGCCTAAAAAAAATTGTTTGGTTCCGGTTTCCGACCGACTGTCAATTTATGTGCGACCCAAATTATTTTGAGCTTGGAAAAAAAAAAATAATAATACATTTTTTGGATGCAAACTCATAATTCCGTTTTTGTACCGCACCGCTTTATTCTGTACAAGGATGAGCGCATTCTCTCGTTTTGAAATGAAAACAACCTACCTATCATTCGCTGCCGCTGGAAAAAATAAAATAAATTCCCTACCTACCCATGACCTCAACTGACAACCAACAGGAACCAAACTTTTTTTTTTTTAGGCCTTTTTTGTAAGACCAGGTGTATATGAGACTAGAAGTGTAGGTTAAGATCTGTGTTGTTCCAGGTGATCGAGCTTCCCCTGACCAACCCGGAGCTCTTCCTGAGGGTGGGCATCATCCCTCCCAAGGGCTGCCTTCTCTACGGACCTCCAGGTCGACCCTAACCCACTGGCACTTGATTACATTCAGGAGGACCCACGGCTCCCACTGCTCCTGTATACGCTGTGGGTTGGGTGTGTCCGTCTCTGATACCTGTGTTTCCTCTCCCAAGGTACTGGGAAGACCCTTCTAGCCAGAGCAGTGGCCAGCCAGCTGGACTGCAACTTCCTCAAGGTCAGTGTCCGTCAGGGTGTTGGTGGTAGTTGTTGCCCTTACTTTAGGCCCAATCCCATTTCTACCCCTTCCCCCTTACCCCTTACCCCTTCAAAACAAGGGGGAGGGTTAAGGGGAAGGCGTAAGGGGAAGAAATGGGATTGGGCCTTAGTCTTATTGATTCAAGCGAAAGAAGCCAACTTGATACTTTCGTGATAAATGTCCTAAATAAAGATAATCTGATGAACCAAGTCCCGTTTTTTGTATTATGAGTCTCTAAGGCCAACTTAAAACCACTTTTATTTTGATTTAAATCGCCTCCCTTTAACCTCTCCCAATACACTGGAAAAAGTCCCAAAGCCCCAACGGTAAAATAATATGTAAACCCTGAGGAGGAACAAGTCACGTACATATCAGTCTGTGTGATACAATTAAACTCTTTATACTAATGAACCAATGGCTAGGTTCTAGGTACACATTTAAAAGATACTAAGCACCAACACCAAGGCCCAATCCCATTTCTACCCCTCCCCCCCCTTGTTTTGAAGGGGTAAGGGGTAGAAATGGGAATTGGGCCCAAGTGTGCATTAGATAACTCCCTCTATTGGTTGACGCATGCTATCGATACCTAACCTTTGATTGGCTGTTGCGGTAGCCACTCACCTTCTGATTAACGCTTGATGCGACAGACCTGTCTTCCGCTTATTGAGTCGAAGGCGAGTTGAATTAACAAAAGCCTCAAGCTGGAAACCCCAGAACCTTTTTTGGCTTCCAGTTGGTTTGGTTCTCCCTAATGCAGTGGGAGTCTGAAGCCAATCTGTGTGTGTGGTTGGTCCCCAGGTGGTGTCCAGCTCCATCGTGGATAAGTACATTGGGGAGAGCGCCAGACTCATCAGAGAGATGTTCAACTACGCCCGCGACCACCAGCCCTGCATCATCTTCATGGACGAGATCGACGCCATCGGTGCGTAGACCAAGTAGACCTCACCCTGTCACAGTCGCCCTCTCCCTTTTAACCTTTCACGGTTGCCACTCGAGACAGAACGCCTGCTGTGTGTTTCCATTTCTCCCAGAGCCTCTCTATCGATGCTAAGCGTGCTATGTTTCTCTCCTCTAAGGCGGGAGGCGTTTCTCTGAGGGGACCTCAGCCGACAGAGAGATCCAGAGGACATTGATGGAGGTGAGGGCGTGTCCTAGGACCTCTGACCCATGAAGAGAGGGTTTCATGGGGGGCTGAGAAGGGACTGTAGTTTAAAAATGCAGACGATTTAATAGTGATGGACAATGTTTGTTCAACGTAGAGCTCTGCAAATGTCCATTTTGTGCTAGGATTCGAGCCATATTGTCCAATAATATAGGTGCTCGGTACTCGGTTAACCTGTCTGTGACTTCCTATTGAGTTTGAGTTGAGTGCATGTTCTCAACGCAGTGACTCAGGGTTATAGTCTGATAGGGTGTCAAGGTACTCCTGGTTCCCGGCTCAAGTCAGTTATGTAGCCCTTTTCCACAGTAACGATCTCAAAGGGGTACACGTGGAAGGTTAGTTGGGCAGTGTGGGCCAGAGTGGAGACGTGACTGTTCTTCTACCTCCTCCCAGCTGCTGAACCAGATGGACGGCTTCGACACTCTCCACCAGAGTGAAGATGATCATGGCCACCAACCGCCCCGACACACTGGACCCGGCCCTGCTGCGGCCCGGGCGACTGGACCGCAAGATCCGTGAGTGGCCCTTAGCGTCCTGGGTCCTGAGACCTGGAGAACAGGCCTCCCTCTGAACCACACAGGGCGGTGGTGTTTATTATGGTCTGTTGGGCTTTGAGTGGTGGGAGGAAATGTAGAAAAATAAAGATGTTGTCTCGTGTGTAGTTTCAGTTCTGTAGTGAAGATGATTTATGGGATGTCGTCCATTATTATGCAATGCGGTCGGACATCAGGAGATCGACAAACTGTTTCTGTTTTAGGCTGATATTAAACCTTACTTTGCTGTTAAAGGGGAAGAGTCACACTCAGCGGTTATCTTAAATGAGCTTCATGCGCGTGTGAAGCTTAAACAAACACCAATGGCGTCATCGTTCCAGGGCTTTCGTTCTCCAGATGGGACCAATGTTGCCCACAACACCTGAATGAGACGACAGCCGGAGCGTGACTGTTCCCCTTTTACTAGATCATGTTTTGCAGTAGGTTTGCCTTCAAGTGGTGAAGTGAAGTAAGTTACGTGTGTTATTTTTATGCTGCAGATATCGAGCTTCCTAACGAACAAGCCCGCCTGGACATCATGAAGATCCACTCAAGCCCCATCACCAAGCACGGAGAGATCGGTACGCACACACACACACACACAGGGACACACACACACACAGGGACACACACACACAGGGACACACACAGGGACACACACACACACAGAGACACAGGCACAGAGACACAGGCACACACACAGAGAGAGAGAGAAACAGGCACACACACAGAGAGAGACGCACACACACACACACACAGAGAGAGAGAGAGAGAGAGAGAGAGAGAAACAGGCACACACACAGAGCGAGACGCACGCACACACACAGAGAGAGACACACACACAGAGAGAGACACACACACAGAGAGAGACACACGCACACACAGAGAGAGAGGCACACACACAGACGCACACAGAGAGAGAGAGAGATCTATTCAACCTCGTCACCCCTCCCTCACGTGTCTCCTCAGATTACGAGGCCATCGTGAAGCTGTCAGATGGCTTCAACGGAGCCGATCTGAGGAACGTGTGCACGGAAGCAGGTAAAGACACACCCCCCCTCCCTGATCGATAGCACTCCACCAGGGGTGTACCGGTTGCACCCGTACTCAGGCAGCGATTAACCCTGTCCACTGGTCCCCCCCTCTCCTCTCCTCCAGGTCTGTTCGCCATCCGGGCCGACCGGGAGTACGTCACCCAGGAGGACTTCATGAAGGCCGTCCGTAAGGTGGCCGACTCCAAGAAACTGGAGTCCAAGCTGGACTACAAACCCTTATAAATGCCCCCCCAGCCCTCTACGTCTACGAAGAAACAAAAACACAGACTGGAAAACAACAAAGGCCAGGAGAGGGGTTTGAGTCGAGGTGTGGGGTATCTCAGAAATAAGCTCCCCTCTTGCGTGTTCTTTTTTTATTTCTTTGGTTTTGTATGTTTATGTAAAGGAACGTTTAGCTATCGTCAAATTTCTTTGCAGTTGCCAACAGAGCGAGGGACACACATTGAGCGATATCTTTAAATCCTCTTTCCATTTCCTACGGAGTTTAACCCAGCCTTCATGTTCAGGCGGTAGTCAGGGACAATTTCTGGCATCTGTGAGAACACTTGTATAAAAACAAAAAAGTTGAATTACTGCATTAAAAACATGACATATAAATGATCTTCTGGCCTGTCTTTGATACTTTCCAATGATGATTTCAGAAAATAACTACATATGAAATAATATTTTAATTTAAATGAATTAACATTTTTAATAAACGTCTGGACCAACCAAATTACGTTTTTGAGGAAGTTGCTTGGATTGAGGAAGTTGGATTAAAAATTGAGTATACTAAGTGCCAATAATAAAGCAGTAATTCTTGGAGAACGCATTATAAGATGATTTCTGAATGACTTCACTGTATTACGGATCAGTTTCGGTTGTAGAGCATATTCCTCCAAATACAACTTTATAGACACTGATCTCTTTTCTTGCTCATGTTGATGGCATATGTATTCAGACTACATCATGGATGTGCGGGGGAAATATACTACTGTACTTGCTGTAGGCTACTTTTGAATCTGGATCAGTGGCGTCACTATGCTGTTTTATTCGGGGCTAAAGCCTATGTGATCTTTGGGAAAAAAAAGAAAAAAAAAGGAAAAATCAAACATTTCTAAGTCGCCTAGTCTAGATAATCCTTCTGGCAAGAGAATAAACGACAACCTGTTTATCACCTCAAGTGAATTAACCTATCCTATCCCCAGTCAGATCCGTGCGTGTGTGTGCGTGTGTGTGTGTGTGTGTGTGTGTGTGTGTGTGTGTGTGTAAGGTCTGCCTCACTTGTATTCATTTTACTCTGCAATAACTTGAATGGAACTTTAGATGTTTGGGGATAAGCAGCATAGCAGTCAGGCAGCTATTTAAAGCTATAATAACCCGCATATTTCGTTTATAGGCCTAAAGCATTATGGAAAGGTTGAAAAGGTGTGTGTGTGTGTGTGTGTGTGTGTGTGTGTGTGTGTGTGTGTGTGTGTGTGCGCGTGTGTGGGGGGGGTATCTGTATAGTTTGTATCTATATTAAGTTCATCTTTGGTGTGTGTCTATTTGGTGTGTTTATCTTTACACACACACACACACACACACACACACACACACACACACACACACACACACACACACACACACACACACACACACACACACCACACACACACACACACACACACACACACATTAGCTCCCCTGCAGCAGCTCGCCTTCCAAGCGTTTTTCTTAATTAGTTAATTGGTTGCATCTGGCGCGTTTCACTTAAGAGGGAACCGTGGTTATGTGATAAAACCACCTTTGTGGAACACCCCACTGGACAGTACGGTGGTGACCTCAACTCTTTGGTAGTGCAGCGTCTCCCAAACTGGTATGTTGTTGTGTTCCCAGAAACCAGAACGTGTGTGTACTGTTTTGTTGAGGTCTGTTGTGACTTATTTGACATCTCTTCCTGTTTCACAGGTTAAAGACTTTTGTAGAATTGTGTGGCAAAGCACAACTGACGTGACTTGTATGTTGAATATAAATCACTGATAACGTGTGAAGGAAATCGGGGATTGTGGTGGTTTAACTGAATTAACTCTCATTTGAAAGTTAAATGATTCTACCTGAAAGTAACATTTTAGACTATACATTCAAACTTTTCAAAGTAAAAGGTAAATCAACTCTTGACTAATGACAGTCAAATAATTAGTGTAACTTATATTAAAAAGCTGCATTAGTTAATTATCTTAATCATTATTTAAAAGTTGGATGATCCCAAAAGCCCTGAATTTGTATTGTCATTCATTTATCTGATTTAAAGGAGATGGTAGTTGTTGAACTGTGGGACAGTGCACAAGTTTGGGGACCATGAGTAACCTGTTCCTTCCTTCAAAGGTCTATCATGGATATTTAACTGCAGTTCTGTGAGTATCCCAACTTAACCATGAAGATGAACTGCAAACTGTAAGTCATAAGTTCCTCATTACACTTGGGCACATTGATGTATTTTTGCTTCCTGGTGAGTTAACCCGTTACCTGAAGGTTGATCTGAGTAGTAAGGAAGTTTTATTGGTTCATTGGTTACTTAGGTGTTTGGTTTATGTTGGTTTTAATGATTTGTTAAAATGGTGACAGGCTCTAAATTATTGTTGTAAGCTGGAGTAATGGGTTGGGTTCTGATGTCTTCAGTCTTCTCTTCAGCTACTCTCTTGAGCTCTGCATCTTCATCACATGAGTGTTGCTTTACTGATGAGTGTGTGGTCTGAGTGAGCAGAGGTGCATACTGGGATACAGAGCTGTCTCAAGTCTACAGGTCTGTAGACACGCCCCCTCAGGGGAAACCAAGTGTTTGAGAAACCGTCGTGACGTCAGTTACATGGACTGGAATGTTCTTTAAGATGGAGACAGGGATTCAGAAGGAGAAAAGCCAGAGGAAGATGAGGGGGCTCCTCATCTCAACGACTAAAACACAACTTCAGTCTGACACAGAGAACCATGGAACACATTCAACAGTCCCCTCCAGGCATCGTGATTCCTCAGGAACAGTTTCATTTCCAAGAAGGTCTTATTTGGGGCCATCCCCAGATGGATCCTGCTCCTCAAGAGCCTCCCCCCTTACACTTGGTGGTCTTCTGAACAAATGACGTCCTTCCTGGCTAAAAGCTGCACCGTTTGCATCTGTGAAGGCCCCTCATTCAGGAAACCACTGGACTACAAACGCATGACTTCAGAGACGTTGCCCCTCATTCAGGAAACCACTGGACTACAAAGACATGACTTCAGAGACGTTGAATAAACCTGGGACACATTTTGGAGACGCCAAGCATAATCCATCACCAATGTGGGACGCCACTGAAGAATGTTGTACATAATTTACGTCTCGGGAGACATTGGTTGTTCTGAGTGCCCTGGCAGGAGAGCTGGGGGTGGATGATGGAATGTTATTTGGCATGAGATTTTTACCCTGCATGATTGTTTGGCCTTTTGTGGCGTCTGTGTGTGTCAGTCAGTCAGGAGATGGATGAGCATCGCTAGGGTTCTACTGTGTGTCTCCCGCACCTGGCATGGGGTGCTACGTGCGTGTCCTGGGTTCTATGTTTGTGTGTCCGGCCTGCTTTAACAGCGATAATGTTCATATGGGGGTCTGTGTGATTGGCTTGGGATATTGGAATGGTCAAATAAATCATACCTGATGGACGCCCACACGTTTACTTAAGGGCCTCCAGTAGACATGAAGAGCCCTGAGTGACGCCCTGGAGCAATATCCCACACTGAGCAGGAAGGAGAGTATCCAAATCAAGTGTAAAAGGATGGAAAGGCGGTGTGTTCGTTCAGATCAGTGACTTCAAACTAGGACTACACCAATCAGGATCAATGGAGGATGGACACCTAAAGGCATTCAACAAGGAGAGTCTGAAGTTGGAAAGGGACCTAAATGGGTATTCAAGATGCCCTTCAGACCTGTAATGAGATGGCTCTTCCTACCTGTCTGGATTGATGGAGAGCCCTGTGGATCTTGTGTTCTCTCAGTTGCACGTCTTCTCAGGCTGTTCTGTATTTTTTTTGGACAGGACTAGCTGAACGATTGGTTCCCTTAAATCAGAACCAATCTGGGAAATCCAACTAGTGCGCTCTTCAAGCTGAAGTTGTGCTCTTCAGCTCAGGAGGTAAGGAAACCTTCACTGGGGCTTCAAGGTGTAAAGAGGAGAAATGTTTTCGGAAGTGGTTCCATTGGTACTCTGATGAAGACCGTGGTTGTGTTCCACTGGCTGAGAGGAAGAACCCTCACATCTTCCTCTTGGCCTTTCTCCTCTGAGAATCCTGGCGCCATCTAGAAGGATATTCCAGCTCATGTAACTGATCTCACGACAGATTCTCAAACACTTGGTTTCTCCTGAGGGGCGTGTCTATAGAACTGAAGACTTCAGACAGCACTGTATCATCCCAGCCATGCATCTCTGCTCACTCAGACCACACCCCCAATGAGTAGGATGCAACACTCTAGTGATGTAGAGTTTTAGAAGTAACGAGGGAGCAGACAAAGGTGATTAGAACACAATGGCATGTCAAGTCTGTAAATCTTTAAACCATTTAGATGGTTGGATAGTTCATGAATTGGGCTTCTTTTTATTATGGGCAGTCCTTTCACTCAGATGCCCACATCTCACTGGACCTGTACATGGGTTGGCTGGCTGGCATGATTTGCTGTTGGTGATGAGGCGGTCAGGGTGACGGTTGTAGGGCTATGGTCGGCCTCTCTGTGAGCTCAAAGTTTAGATTTTCTCTGTATGGTTTGTACCCTGAATAATCTAGATAATTGTGAAATGTAGACACGGTTTTGTATTGACTGATTCCAGGATTTTAGGTTTAAAGTTGTTGTGGGATGTACATGGTAGTTTGGTTCTTCGTACGGTTTTGAGTGATATAACTTGTACACACTGGGTGCATAATAATGTAAAGGTACACTGAATAGTAGTAGTAATGACCAACAGCAACAAAACGGAACCACATTCAAGGTAAGTCTGTTGGCTGTGTTTTAATGAAGACCATCGCTGGACTTCAAGATCTTCCTCCGTTCAGCTTCAAGGGTGAGGCGCTGGTTATGTTATTTTTCTTTGGTTGGTTTCCGGCTGGAATGTTCGGATTCCCGGTCGGATGGTTTGTGCTTCCCGCCGTGGGAAGGTTTCTGAGTGGCGGTCACTTGATTTAGTCCAATGGTTAGCGTAGAATGTTGTAGTCTTGACAACCATAAGAAACCACCTGGCATTTAGTTGGACGGGAGTCCCCTGAGGGAATCTGAACGTTCTGGATTGTATTTGCGTAACCTCGATCCGTTGCCAACGGAAACTATTTCAGTAGTTTACATTGCGAATTGTTGCCCCTTATCTTAAACAACTTAAGTTTGCTATTAAATACATACTGACACGTACGTCGTACAATATGTTGATCATTTCCGATGGTTGCGCCGTACTTTTAACCCCGTTGACGTGACGGGACTCTCGCTGCGTACAAAACAGCGTTCTACTTGCGGGCCCATTTTTGACATCAGTGAAGGCTGAAAATCATTTCAAGGTGGAAGACAATTTGACATTTCTTCAACGGAACCCAGCACCTGAATATGGTGCGTATATTTGATTTAATATCGATACTGCTTAGTGTTCATTGTTACTTCAGCTTTTGTACGTTCTAAATATCTACTGTCATTAATTGCCCAACAAGAAGTTAAACCCTACCCAATGGAATGACGTTAAACAACGACTTTGGTGGCAGAGTTAACCAACTGGATAATATCAAAGCTAAAATAAATGGCCGTCCTTCCCACATGTTACATTTGAAGATACTCTAGAACTGTACAAGATTAAAAAGGTAACGTGTAGTTTGTCCGTAGGTGTCTGCCTCCTCACCCAGAGCAAGACCTCCACCTCCTCACCCAGAGCCAGACCGCCACCTCCTGTCAGAATTCCTCCAGAACAGGTCAGTGCTCTAGTGTGTGAGTAGAGTCTTCTCGGGTCAGTTTTAATGCATGGCCTGAACCAATTCTTTAAACTTGTGGACTGCTCTGTCTTCATTCCCAAAAACGGGATGCTCATGTCTGGTCTCAAGTTTTTTCTAGCCTTGCGTTATAAAATAATAGTTCAATTAATTGTGTAACTCGGTTTCGGATGAGTCAATTAAGTTTATTGTTTATTGGGCAAATGCTAATAGAAACCTGCTGCTGTAGCTGAAAGGTGAGGCTGGGGACCAGAGGCTTGTGGTGCCAGGATGGACCGGAGACTGAGGCTGGAGACCAGGGGCCTGCAGCACCGGACCAGAGGGTAACCATCACCAAGCTCATCTGAAACACTAAAATCCATGGTAGTTTAGGTCTGGTTTTCATCATCTTATGACTTTAAATCTGTGCCAAGCTGTGATTTCAGTTAGTTCATACGGGGTTATGCAAGTCATATGGGCCATTATTGTTACTAGTGCTGCTACGACCGTGGTGGATGAATTGCTGAAATATGTTTAAATTTGTCTTCCATTTTACAAGTGAACCTCAGATGCAGGAGGTGGGGTGTGTTGCGTCCCAAGGTGATTTACTGCTGAGACCAACTGTGTTTGTAACCAGACCAGGAATCCATGGCTGAAGGAGCTGAAGGAGGAGCCGTGCTGAATGAGCTGAAGGAGGAGCCGTGCTGAAGGAGCTGATGGTGGAGGAGCTGGTGGAAGCCCTGCCTGGTGAAGGACGTCCGTCGTGGGGTAGATGGAGCTTGACTCTGAAGTAATCATCACACTCACTGCCACTTCTCGTAGAATACTGCTACCACAAACTACCGGTGTTTGTACCATACATACCAGACGACTCCATCTGTTTTACCACATGTTGAAGCAAGATTTCCGCTATTTGATCCAGACCAGGACTCTGTCTGAGGAGAGCTGCTGGAGGAGCTGAGATGCTGGAGGATGACTAGGAATCGACCAATAAGGATTCCTTGTAAGTTTGTATTTACTTACATGGTTGACTTAAAGGGCAAAATACAGCTGTTACTTTGACAGGCGTTAACCAACTACCGCTGTGTTTTCTTACTAGAGCGGAGGCGAGCTGGTAGGGGAGCCAAGAATCTGGAGGACGACATCACTCTACCAACCAGGATTCTCGTAAGTTTGCATAAAATAGTTACGGCATACTACTGGGGTTGGTTACCAGACAAACTACAGCTGCTACTTTGTTACTCGCCATAAGAGCCCAACTAGTCCTGTGTTTGTGACCTTACATTAGAGCCCAACTACTCCTGTGTTTGTGACCTTACATTAGAGCCCAACTACTCCTGTGTTTGTCACCTTTTTAATTAGAGACAAATTACGTTTGTAATCAGACCAGGAATCTGGAGGACTGATGGAGAAGCCGTACATCTGGAAGGCAAATCCTGAGGACAACCAGGACTCTACCACTCAAGGATTCCTTGTAAGTTTGCATTATCTGGACATAGTGGACTAGGTAGGGGGCTGGGGGTTCAACTCTCAAACCAATGGTGCCGGGTTCAAGTCCTCAGAATACAATGATGCGTCCTTGAGCAAGGCACCCTAAAGCCTGCCTGCTCCTTAATGACTTATCTTTAGTTCAGATAATGTTCCATCTTTTGAATATTGAACCTAATCCATGTCCTTGTTTGGTCCGGGCAGACACACCTGAGCTGAACCCGCCCTGATCCGGACATCCTGCTGGTCCCGTCTCCTCAGTTCATCTGAGCCTCGTCCTCCAGACGACCTGCTGAGCTCAGCGGTCTGAGGCTGATGGATCAATGACCTCCAGTGGGAGTGACCTTCTCGACCCCACATGTAACCGTGTGCTTCCACACGCCTTTCCCTCACGTCTGTCACTAACCTCACTACTTCACTACTCTCTACTGCTTCTTCCTTCTCTGTGGTTCTAACCTTTACACTGAAGGCGCGCCTTCCTGCCCTCAGAGGGTTCAGCGTTAGGGTTGAGAGTCAGGGTTTAGAGTCAGGGACAGAGCTGGTCAGGGAGGACTGCTTTTACACAAACCTCTTCACTTGCTTTCGGAATGGTGCTGACATTTTGAAAAGATTCATTTGGGAAAATGTTTTCCTCTGCTTTCCTTTACAAAATTGTATTCAACTTCTGTCAAGTGTTTTTGTTTATATATTAAAATCCCACCTTGACTTCCACATGTTTGGTGCGGTTCATTTAATTGTCCTTTAACTTGGTTAAATGTCAAGCTAAACTCCTGCAATACATTTAATATACATGATTGTTATTCAGCAATGTTCACATAATCCATTTTGTAAAAATATGAAACCTCCATATTAAACTAAATTCAAGCCTATTCATGTATTTAACAATGTACATACTGCCCCGCAGGCCATTCTCTGCTACTACAACACGTTCAAACCACCAACCTGTCTCACATCAATGTACTAAAGCTACGTTGGTTCAAACGGAAAATGTAGTTTGGTGTGAGACTGTTGTCCAGCAGATGGAGCTGTCATACACCTTAATTTTACAGGAAGGTCTGTGTATTTACATTTTAAAATGTTCATGTGCTGGTCTAGTTTGCAAATAACTGACTCCAGCAACAGGATTGGTCGAAACATATGAAGTGAAATAAATAAAAGCCCAGTTCAACAGATCTGAGGTCAGCTGCGGTCAGATTTTGGATCATGAATGTATTGAGTGAACGACGTCTGAGCTAAATATTGACCACCATATTGACCAACCCAGACATCCTAATCACAGACCCTGTGTTTAATTATCCCCGAATATAACTTTAATTTAAAAATATTTAATTATTTATAAGTAGCCTAGGCTAGATAGTCCTTCTTGCAAGAGAATAAACTGTTTAAAAACAACCTGTTTACCACCTCAAGTGAATTCATCTATCCGTCTGGTGTGTGTGTGTGTGTGTGTGTGTGTGTGAGAAGTCTGTCTCACTTGTTTTAATTTTACTCTGAAATAACTTCAATGTATCTTTAGACATTTGGGGATAAGCAGCAAAGCAGTCAGGTTGCTATTTTAAGCTATAAACTGCGTATTTCTTTTTTTAGGTGAAGCATTATGAAAAAATGTTCATGCAAAATAAAGCATGGAAATAATTTTGCCGTTTTCATTTTCCATCTGGGCTAAGCCCCGGATGTTGAAACCTAGAAACACCCCTGATCTGGATTTAATATTCTGTACAAACGGTGGTTAACTGCACTGCGCCAAGACACTGACTGGGCTGCATCCTAATAGACTTCAATGAATCTCCAAAGGGACAACCTTTATGTTGCCGTCTAACTAAATGAGTTGCCATTTTTGTCATTATCTTAGACAGAATGTAGCTTTAAGGATCTAATTTTCCGCTCATCGGACCCATACAGACCAACGGCAAACCAGTGTAATTAATCGGAGAAAGAATCGTTTTTCAACGCTTTCTTTCTTTATTTACCCACCTGACATTTCCCAGAGACGGCCGATAGGGCGCGCCATCAACTCGACTAAAGCGCCTGTAGAGCCGTCAGGGAACGCCATTGGAAATTAAATTAATGTTTTATTGGCGAGTAATAAAAAATAAGAGAAACACCGAATTGGATATTCTGTGACGTCAAAAATAACTATTTTTGTTTATTGACATACATAACCTTTTTATCCACCCGCTCAAGCTTCTAATAGGCTGTTGGTGACTTTCTGGTATCCTGATTGACTTCAAATCATCTGAACTAATGATTCTGCGACATAGAATCATGGTTAAATTGTAGGCCGATATAGTAGGCTATTGTAGGTTCAACCAGGAGTAAGGGCATAGCATAATTAGGCCTCCAAACTAAGTCTTGACCTTTGGGCGTTTGGTTCCTCTTTGCCAATGTCACAGAAGAGGCTTTCTTTCTGCACCAAACAGGGTGAAATTCTTCAAATACTTCCACTATATCAAGCCCTTCTGTTTCCCCCTGAAGACACTCAGTCTCAATCAATAGACCCTTCTTTGTGTCTTGAGAAAATCAATGCAGAGAGCTGAGTGAATATCAGGGTTTGGACGCTAAGCGGCTAATGAGAGGTTTGTAGTGAGTCTACGACTGCCAGATGTCAATAGCATCTTCTGGGATCAGTCTTTAACCGTTCTCACTTTCTTTCGTTATGTTTCACAAGGCAATCAAATATTCTAGAGATAAATAACGCCTATTCAACTGTTATTATATTGTTTGTGTTGTAGCCTATAATATATTCAATGTCTCCCATACAAAATGCAGGGTAAATTCACTTAAAATGTTATATTGCAGACTATTGCGGCATATGTAGCCTTTCACCAATGTTTAAATGGGCTACAGTATCAATAATCTGCTTCCTAATATGAGGACGAGGGAGTTGGGCTAGGATTTCAACTCACAAATCCTCTCTCTCCTTTCCTCTCTCCATCCTCCTTTCATCAAATTCTCTATCACTCTCTCTCTCAACATTCTGACATCACTGAACAATTTCTTTATTTTGTCGCACGCACGCACGCACGCACGCACGCACGCACGCACGCACGCACGCACGCACGCACGCACGCACGAGGTGGGCCTCTGCATGGAGGGGAAATGAAGGATTAGGATTAATTCTGTAAATCTGATCCCACGTGTCCACGTTCTTCTTATTATGCAAACACATAACACATAACACATAACACACACACACCACACACACCACACACCACACAGATAGCAGAGCAGCATGCTGCAACAATACAGGAGGGTTAAGTGCAGTAAGGTTTGGCATGGGTGGGGGAGGGGGGGCCGTGTAGCATTTAATCCACCTGTACAGGATCCCTCCTCAATCAATCAAATGACTTTCGACCAATCCATAAATTCCAACAAACACTCTATTAAAAACATATATCATTTATTATAAGAATGCATGCCTTATTGACAAAATCCACCTCTGTGGAACCACTGGTGCTGTTACAGTAGGAGGGCGATCATTTTTACACACAGGGTAACATCAGAACCATTAGAAACCACCAACGGGGGAAGATAAAACTTGGGACGGATTCCCACCGAATACCTGGGAGGGAGTGAGAGGGAAACCTGGAACTGATTCCAACATCTGTTTGTGGGTTGAAAGTGTAGACTCACAGGTTGTATCTTGACTATTAAGGGGATGGATTCACAAAGAACGACAGAAATGTTTTGCTGAACAGCTTCAAGGAAAAGTGTTGCTTTGTTTGTCGCTGTTAAGTGTGCGGCCGTGATCATATTTCAAGTGTCCCTTGAGAGGAAGTGCAGGAAGCAAATTAAGGATCAATCGTCAATGAATTTCGGACAAATTTCCTATTTTCTTCCAAAAGTCATCGATGATATTTAGCCGGCTTAGCATGAAAGGCAATATTTCACATCTAGTTCAGAGGATAAAGGTGGTTCACTCGAGTAATTTGTTGTCCTATCAGCAACCTTTTCTCTTGGCCTATAGGCTTCAAGTCAGGGATCACACACACACACACACACACACACACACACACACACACACACACACACACACACACACACACACACACACACACACACACACACACACACACACACACACACCATGCACCGTCATCTTACAAATGCTGCGTGTTTAAAGATGCAACACAGAGCATTTGCTAGGCACGAGTCCCAATTGCCAGATTACTGTTGTCCCCACACCCCTCAAAAAGGCCCGAAATTACCCCAGGGACAAAACAACAATCTACGGTATCTTAACAATCAGGTGAAACTGAGGAACAGCACTTGGAGGCAAATCATAAGCTTTACCATAAGCACAATTCGTTTTTTTGTTTTGTTTTGCTAAAGATCACAATCACTGAATAAACTGAAACCCTCGTAAAGTTCAGGTAAAATAAATTATAAAAAACATGTGTCCGCCATAATCCCATATAAAAGCCAGAAAACAAACTACATTCAAACAATAAAAAAAATAAACATTCAGAAGGAGAAAAGTAAATTTGGTTTTCTGAGTGCAGGAGTTAACTAGCATACAACCCGAACACGCTGGGGCTGCCATGTCTGTGAAAATGTTAAAAAGTGTGAAAAAAAATATTTGAATATCATAATAGCTGAAAGGAGACAGGTAGATGGCATCTGCTCTTTGATAAAATCACAAAAAACAAACATATGTAGACATCATTCTTCGTCATAAAATAAAAGAGAATACAAGTGTTTCCTAAAAAAAAACATTCTTGACATAATTACCGTAAACCACTGAAACCCAACACTGCTGAATTGTGCTCTCCGTGCATTAGTGGGCACCTGCCTTTCTTCTATGCAGTATAAACCCTCATACAAAGAACCACCTCATCATTTATTTATATTTAGCTGGTGAGTTTTTGCTGCAGGTGAATTTACCCCCACTTCTAAATTTCACTAGGCTGTGGCCAGTTGCTACACAAACACGAGACAAGCCCAGAATATTTATCCTGTGTCCCACAAAAAGCACCGTGAAACGTATCAACGTCTCAATCCAAATCTACACAGCATGTCGTTGATTTTGCCAAATTTTTGGAATCTTTGATAATTCCCACCAACATTGCCACACACACAATTAAACTTGGCAATACTTGTCTCATTGCATCAAAAAGTAATCTCTGTTCTACGCTTTGTGTTCACATTTAATTTCATGGAAGACTTTATAAACGTATTTTTTTTAACAATAACCTTTTGGTTTGTGCATAGCTCATTGTCCAAGTATTCAAACGGTGAATATGTGTGAATGTTCCTGCGTGTTCTAGGATATTCTAGTGTGTTTTCGTTTAATCTCCTAGCATGTAGAATATTGTAGGACGCTTAGTGTTTTCCAGCAACCGTGAGCTCATGATGACCAAGAAACGGCCGTAAACCATTCAATGTGACAATATCAAACATTCTGATGAGATACATACACAAAGTAAAACAATCTTGACACTGGATATAATACAACGATTTCTGAAGCATTTCTGCTTTAGCAGAGTATAGAGCGATGTACTTTGTGATGGGACTCTGGATAAAGCTGAACACATTTAATATGCCCAGTTCTAACTTTGTGACTGAAGACAATCTGGTTTCATCAGGTTTAAAGAAACAGCCTGTGCCGCCTTTGAGGTTTTTGTTAAAACACATGTACAATATAATAACAACGTCTATTATATGGTGTAGGACCCAATAGACTGACTCACTGAATCCTGGACCAGGGAGTCAACTCCATGGCTTCACTGGTTTTGACTGATCTGTCAGTTGTTGTACTGGTCGGCTCCCAGTCTCTCAACAGTATGAGAATGTAGTTTCTAGTGGTCATCTCTTAGTATCCCAACAGTATAGTAATATGTATCTGTACTGGTGTCTTTAACACTGTCCATTCACTCTGCACAATACACTGATATGATATACTGTAAATACATAAATCTGAGGATGGACCCCACAAAGCAGGTCCCAACCGAGGCATGAAACAGTATGTGTTTGACTCAAACAACCCGTTTTAGGGACGCTTCACACAGCTATGAAGTTTGATCTGATTCCAGCAATGATTGTTCTTCTGCAGATATGATTATTTTGATATTCATACAAACAACCACGCTATAGTGAATCCAGTAATTCACAACCCTATTGATCTATAATAACGGCAAACAAATTACCCATCAGCAGCATATTGATAGCATGCTGATAGCATGCTAATAGCATATTGATAGTGCATTAGCCTAATAGTGTGTTTAGAGACCAATAGACCTCCTGCTTATCCTGTGCCCTTATTGGCTGTTCATCCCATATCAGAGTCCTGACTAAACGTACTGTTTCACCACTCAACATTCTCAGATGCTATTGCTAATATGCTAATGCTAATAAGCTAATACAAATACGCTAATGCTGATAGACTAATGCTAAAAAAAAGTGAGGCGGAAATGTTTTGCTAATGTGATGCTGCTGACATGTAGATGCTGAAGGGTTAAAAACCATGATAGATATATATGCTACATTTTAACTTCTGGAGATGTTATCCATTGGCTACCAATCACAGGATAACTCAGCATTAGCAACAGAGTGGGATTGGCTCGATCAGCTGCCAATCAAACAAAGCTAATTTGTGGCCATGGTTTTGACAATGAGCATGACATGAGCAAAAATCTGCAAAATATTTTTCTTTCAACATGTTTAACGTGTATTCAATTTGAATAAATCATGTCTGTAGTTTTCCTTTGAACTTGTTTTGAACCTTAAGGGTTTTATATTGCTCTTTTCCTCTGGTTGGTACAGGATAAGTGTGTTTGACGGAGGTATTTTGTCATTTCACAGCCGGTCTCACACACATTAAGCCGTTAACAGTTATAGCTCCCACTTCCTTCTGGAAGACTGGATAAGAGATGTCATTTCCTCTCCTCTGCAGCCCCCACTTCAGATTATTTTGGGCTTGCAGAAAGCACCGTGGTATTAGTAACAAAAGGCAGGGGGGCATGCGTCTCCTGACAGCCCATAATAAGCGGGTTGTGGCATACAGAGAGCCAAGCTAGGGAAGAGGAGAGCTAAGAAGGGCGGGGGTTTGCTGCAGTGCCTGATCTAATGTTCTGTGCTCCACTGCTTCGGTCTGTTTAGTGCCCACTCTGCTCTCCCGCAGTCAAGCCTCGCTTTCCCTCTCTCTCTCTCTCTCTCTCTCTCTCTCTCTCTCTCTCTCTCTCTCTCTCTCTCTCTCTCTCTCTCTCTCTCTCTCTCTCTCTCTCTCTCTCTCTCTCTCTCTCTCTCTCCCCCTCTCTCATGCCCCCTGCTCTTTCCCGCCCTCTCTCTCTCTCTCTCTCTTTCCCCTCTCTCATGCCCCCTGCTCTCTTCTCTCTACATCTGCCCTCATTCCTCATCCTTCCTGCCTGCCATCACCCGCTCCACTCGTTTTCTGTTTCCCAGCATGCACCGTTGATCCTCTTATCAACATGCTGCTCCTTTCTCCTTACAAATCGCTTTCCCACCGAGATACCAGTGGAGTTGAGAAAAACGTTTTCTTTCAAAGAAATTAACATTGTTTTGGCTGTTCAATAGCTCTTTAAGCTGTATTTTGAGTGTTTATTTTATACAGGACTTTTAAGGTATAAGTCAGTAATCTCTGTTACGAGTCCTGATTTCTTAGACTAGAATGTAATCATATTTAATGCCTAAACTGTTCCTCTTCAAGTAGAGGCAAAGGTTGCTTCTGCTACTAGTTTAAAAATACTGCTTCTCTTTGACAATCAAAACTAGATGTTTAATCTAAGGACTATAGTCCGGCCTTAAGAAGCTTTAAAAAGCACCGGCAACAATAATAATATTAAAATCCATCAGGTAAACTAAGACAACTCTTATCCCATCCACCTATCTTTATCACTCTGTTTCCATGGTTAGGGAATCATAACCCCTGGCGATGGATATGAAAAACACTGCTCCAGGGATGGTCGTTTTTGTTGACTTGAGGGGATGTAGAGCGACATGATAAATAAAAGAACACAACAAAAGTTTGAAAAAATAAATGTATTCCCTCTATTTCTTGGAGGGATGTTAAGACTCCAGACTGGTTAGATCCGGATCTGGTAGCCGTCGCTGAGGGTGCTCAGTTCTGCTGGCCTCCGGTCCACTGAGCCTGGCCTGTCAGACAGACAGACAGACAGACAGACCGATAGAGAAACAGAGACAGACAGGGGGAGAGACAGATGGCGAGAAGGAATAACAAAATATAAGATGGCAGCTATTGCAGAGGCTACTCTAGATCAACACTCTCCCTCCTGTCAGCTGCATTACGGCTCGTAAAATGATCTGTGTTGCAGCAACAGCTGCAGCATAGTGATCACAAGACACACACATAAACACCCACCCACACCCACTGTAACTGTATGTTTATGTGTATAAGTACATTAGTGTTACCTTAATATTACGAACAGAAGAAGAAATGTAAATAGAAAGAGAGAGCGAGAGAAACAGGGCTAAACAGAGAGACAGTGAGAAGGAGAGAGAGAGAGAGAGGATGAGCAATGATGGGATGTAGAACTACGTACGATTTGTCTCTGCGGTGTGCACAGCGCTGGTGTGGGCTGGCTTGTCGTCTCCGTGGCGATAAGGACTTCCCCCGACTGCGCTCCTTGATGGGTGACTGGGCACTGGACGATTTCAGGATCTGACAAACAAATAAATAAAAATATAAGTAAACAAAAAACAATGGTGCAGTGCATAGTAAATATGTAAATATTATGGGTGCGACAGACAAATGTGAATTGGGGGACGGGAATAGGAACTAACCTCACAATACTTTTGAGTGCTGAGGTAAATATTATGATTCTGTCAAGACTCTTGCATATGCAAATAGTAAAGTTTGTTACAGCAAGTTATATGGGTGTTGAAAAGCGAGGTTAGAAAGTGAAAAGCAATTTGAAACAAATTCAAACAATTTGCCTCCTTAATTGTTTGCCTGCTGGTTTGTATGGCTGTGTAACGTCCTGCTTAAACTCCAGCTATAAGATAAACATAATTTTAACATTTGGCTACTAAACTCTGGAAAGCTGGTCGAGAGAGAAGAGAGAGAGAGAGAGAGAGAGAGAGAGAGAGAGAGAGAGAGAGAGAGAGAGAGAGAGAGAGAGAGATGAGAGAGAGAGAGAGAGAGAGAGAGAGAGAGAGAGAGAGAGAGAGAGAGAGAGAGAGAGAGAGAGAGAGAGAGAGAGAGATGAAAGTACATACAGTACCTTGTGTCTTTGTATATGTGTTTTAAAGGGAAATCTCTGTGGGTTTGTAAGTGTATTTAGCTATCATTTGAAGCTACTATTAACCTCTCAACACCGGGATAAGCGCTTGGTTTGAGGAGATGCAAGTTAGGAATTATACACATTCACCCATATAGGAACCCACACATATAAGCCCAAACACAGAAACTATGTTGTTTATTAAAAATAGATGCAAAGTTTTGGCTGTGAATGCATGCATTTCTATGTGTGTGTGTGTATGTGAATGTGTATTTTTATGTGTGCATTTGTTTGTGTGTGTGTGTGCGTCTGTATGTAAGTGTGTATGTGTGTGTGTGTGTGTGTGTGTGTGTGTGTGTGTGTGTGTGTGTGTGTGTGTGTGTGTGTGTGTGTGTGTGTGTGTGTGTGTGTGTGTGAGACAGCTGCAATCACAGTGACCTACATATCTTGCTGACTGGCAGTTCATCCAATATCTACTCTCCGTCTCGACCCACTCACCCACCCACACAGAGACACACACACACACACCTACACACACACACACACACACACACACACACACACACACACACACACACACACACACACACACACACACACACACACACACACACACACACACACACACACACAGTCTAGCCTTTACTCATAGTTCAAATTTAGCTGGAGACAGATTTAGAGTAAGGTCAAGGGTCAAATAAGAATAACAAGAACACCCAAACCAAGGGGATTATTGTTTTTCCTCTTCACTTCAGTCCTCTGCTGGCTCTCAGTCTCTCTCTACCACTAGCTCTCCCTCTCATTATACTGCTCTCTCTCTCTCTCTCTCTCTCTCTGAATACTTTCCACCAGATGTCATGCTCTGTTGAGTTTGCGAACGGCTTCCTCCTTTTGTTTGCGCGTGGTTATATGTGTGTATTTGTGTATGTGTTAAATGTGTGTGCATCAATTTGGGGTTAAATCTTAATTTTTTTGTGTGTGTGTGTGAGTGTATGTGTGTCGGTGTTTGTGTGTTTGTGTGTGTGTGTGTGTGTTTCGGTGTGTTTGTGTGTGTGTGTGTGTGTATGTGTATCATGTGTGAGTGAGTGTGTGTCGGCCCCACCTTCATCTTCATGTCGCGGCCGTGCTTCTCCAGCTCCTTCCTCATGTCGTGGACGCCGAGGCGCGCGGCGTTCAGCACCAGGTGCTTCCACTCGATTGGCTGGAACACGTGGGGGTCATGGGGGACGTAGAGGCCAATCTTCACCTGTCACACACACACACACACACACACACACACACACACACACACACACACACACACACACACACACACACACACACACACACACACACACACACACACACAAGAACACATGCAAATAAGAACAAGTGCACACACACATGAACACATACACAGGAACACTCGCATACACACACACAAACACACAAAGCCCATTAGCAAAAATACAGGGAAATGTCAAAACACACAGACACACACAAACACAATTATCAGCTGAGTGAGAGACCGTCGTCAACTGTAACTCGACAATCAGTCAACTTCTTCAGCTCTCTCTCTCTCTCTCTCTCTCTCTCTCTCTCTCTCTCTCTCTCTCTCTCTCTCTCTCTCTCTCTCTCTCTCTCTCTGTGTGGCCTGGTCTCTCCCCTCCTTGTGTATATCCATTCCATTCCTTAGTAGGATATGGTTCCCCAGCCCTCAACCTTCCTCTGTCTATACCCCTCCTCCTCCTCTCTCATCCCTCCTGACCCTGTTCAGACACACCTTTCCCAGCCTATTGTTCCCCGTACAAGCTCTCAAACTCTCATTGACTGTATACACCCCTTTCACCTTCTCTACCTCTCTCTATACCCTCCATCACTGTCCACCGGTGTCTCTCCACCGTCCCAAGTGTTAGCCCCTGCTGCTGTTAGCTCTCGCTCTTTCTCTCTTGGTCTCCCCCTGTGGCCGCTGGTGTCTCTCTACCTAAACCGATTGTAGCCTCCTCTCTCTCCCTCTGTCTCTACCCTTCCCTCCAACGCCTGCAGTTGTCTCTCTACCTTCTGCAGCGTGTGCTGGTATCTCTTGTAGGAGATCTTTCTCCCTCTCTACCCTTTCCCCCAGTCTCAATGGATGTCTGCCTACCTTCTTCAGCATGTGCTGGTATCTCGTGTAGGAGCTCTCCCTCTCTCTACCCTTCCCCCAGTGTCTGCGGGTGTCTCTCTACCTTCTTCAGCGTGTGTTGGTATCTCTTGTAGGAGCTCTCGAACTCCGACACCAGCTCGCCCAGGGTGCGGTACGCCAGCGGCTTGTCCATCAGGTCGCGGCGCCGGCTCATGCCCAGGGAGCCGTAGCGGCCATTGCAGTACACGCCCAGCACCACGTGGTGGAAGCAGTGGCCCGAGAACTGGGTCTTGAAGCTGATGGGGAACCGCTCCAGGGAGGTGAGCCCGTTGGTCAGGTAGCTGGAGGGCGCCCGTTAAGGAGTACTCTGTCGCTGCATTGGTGCGATTTGGTTAGTGCTGGTGGGGTTCCCAACATGTGGCCCGCGTCACCCTGTAGGGCCCAGCCACTTTGGGATGTTGGTCTGAAGTTGGCTGACATTTTTGCCAGCGAGACACTTCAACAGCAAACAGCCAACGTCCGGTTGCGGCACACTATTCCCATGTGTGTGTTTGTTGGTGTTTGTTGGGGGCAGTGTGCAAGTGCTTTAATATTGCACTGGTTGGATTTGGTTGTGTATTGTGTTAGAACAGGTGGTGTTTGAACAGGTGGTTTCTCAACCTGCGGTCAGCGTTCCTCAGCAGGGCCCGTTGTCACAGGGCCCGGCGAGGCCATCTTTGTTGATGTCGCCAATCAATCACTCTTCAAGATTCCCATTTGAATTCACTGTCGTGCTGTTCACTGCAACCCAATCCACATCATCTTGCCATGATGAAACCAATCTTGAACTCCTATCTTGATCCCTACGACTCAGCAACAGATCATTAGGGGGCACGCAGGGCTTAGGGCATCTTGCGGAAGGATTCCTTCCATTGTACACAGCATAAAAATGTTGAGATGGAGCCCAGCATCACCTTATAAACCACTAGACTAGGCTAGCATCATTTAATCTTATCTTTTGACAGCCCAGATGAGGCTAAGGCCCAATCCCATTTCTACCCCTTGCCCTCCCCCCCCTTCCTTACCCCTTCAAAACAAGGGGGAGGGGTAAGGGGAATGGGTAAGGGGTAGAAATGGGATTGGGCCTTAGCAGCAGCAGTGAGCCTTGGTGGAAGGTGGTCAATCTGGTCGAATCCCAGTAGCTAGGAGCAGACGGGCTGCATTCCAATAGGTTCTGTCCTCTGGCAGGGGGATGCTGGGACAGGAGCACTTTGGTTTGGGCTGCATTCCATAGCCAAAGCTGTCAAAGGGTCACATTGGGATCTTCTGGATCGGGAATAGCCGAGAACGATCTACGTCAGCAGAAATTGAAACTCGACATGCGGACAGGCTACTGCCAAAGAGCGATGAGAAGGATACAATTAGTGTGCATAAATAAATACTTGTTATGTGTATAAAAACATGTATCTGATGCTTTTTCTTATATAACTAGAGAAATGGGAGGAAGGGAAGAAGGGATGGATTGAAATGGGGGAGAGAGGGAGGGGTGGGGACAGAGACAAGGATCTGTCTGGTCACATTCTAAGCTGAACTAAATGTATGTATGTGTGCGTGCGTGTCTGTCTGCGTGTGTGTCCGTATGCGTGTGTGTGTGTGTATGCGTGTGTGTGTGTGTGTGGATACTATAATGTGTACTGTAGATAGTATTACCAGCAGATGGTGGCTCTGTGTGTTGTGGTAGACTAGTGGCAGACCTCTTCAGGCTAGCACACTATATGTGTTTGCCCATAATAACACATGTAGCCTGTATTCCCGCCTGGGTACACACACACACACACACACACACACACACACACACACACACACACACACACACACACACACACACACACACACACACACACACACACACACACACACACACACACACATTTGGCTCGGGCTTTCTGCATCTCTTTTTCAGCAAACCATCTGGTCGGTTTTAAATCCAAATGCAAATCTTGATACGTAATAGAGAACCTACTTTATCCATTTATCCTTGTCCTCAATGGATCAACGTTTTATTTTGGGTTTCTGAAATAGTGTAATTAATATATTATATTATATATGCTGTATATAGAGAGAGATTTGTGGATCTCAGTCTCAACCGGGGCTAGCTAACTTGATATGTTTCATGGAAACCATCCTTCTACTTTTACATTTCAATCTCACAAACCCCTACACATACAAAGTCCCCATCAAATACAATTACAATCATTCTCTTCCCTTAAATCCACCCAGAACGTTCTCCTTCACTGACAAACTAGCATCTGTTTTATATCCTGTCTCTGTCTTTCCAGCTGTCTGTCTGTCAGTCTGTCCCTGTCTATCCCAGAGTCCGTCTGTCCATCTGTGACTTTGGTTTTCCTTTCTATCAGTGACTGTGCTTCATCGTCTGCATTCTGACCTCAAAACAATTCTAAGCACAAACCGCCAAAACTCAACTGACAGACTCTCCATCTAACCTGGTGTTAGAAAGACTGTACGTCTAACACAACCTTCCAGCACCAAACAACAGAGACACATTTTCACCAGCAGGGGCAGAGCCTGAGTCTCTCTGCTCAGTTTGAATATTGGCTAGTTGTCATAAATAGAAGGCATAAGCCTGCCATTCCAAAACAAAATCTCATCTGAATGAACGTCTGATGTTACCTGCTCTAATCTCATTAAAATGTCCTTCTCACTCTCTCTTTGTGTAAAAGAGGTTGAATCATTTCCCATTCAGGGACCCAAACCGCATAAAACCACAATAACAAAACTGAACATCCAGAACAGCTAGACAAAGGTTTTGTGTGTGTGTGTGTGTGTGTGTGTGTTTGCAGCATGAAACGCACATTCCTCACAATGACGTGTCACAATCGCACTTACAACCCTGTTTATACAGACAGACAGACAGACAGACAGACAGACAGACAGACAGACAGACAGACAGACAGACAGACAGACAGACAGACACAAACAAAATTGTAACCGTTTTTTTTATTTATATGTACTGTGTAAGTTGTGAAGATTTTTTCCACTTTAAAACGTTGAACCAACTCCAGAAAGTGGACGATATGCTGAACCATGCACATTTACAACTGATATTTTAGTTTGGAATGTATGATTCCAAACTAAATCTATTTTTTGGAATGTAAAAAATAAAAGATACATAAGATATATCTTCTCAGTAGCTAGGCTTTAATCTCTCCAGCCAAGGATGTGGGAGCGGAGCTGTGGTTAGACTTGGGGTGAGAGAGAGAGATGGAAAGAGAAAGAGCTTCTCGCAACTGCTACGACCTCTGACCTCTAGTCGTCTGTCAGAGATAACGCAGAGGTCAAGCATCACAGCGGATGACTCACTGAGACTGCTTTCCTCCGCTGCTCCCCATACATATGGGAACATAATCATAACAACTGTCCTGGCTTCTCTTAACTTCTATTGCTAACTTTTTGTTTTATGCACTACTTAAATCAATAATATATATACATATATATATTATACAAAAAAACAAATATGTAAAAAACATATTCAAATGTATTAGATACATTTTGTTCAGAGCCTGCAGTTTCTTTCACACATCCTTGTTATGAGTCACAAGTACCACGAGGTCCTATGATAGCCTTCATGGTCATAGGGCATAGTTCATTTAATCCAGGAATATGTTTTCACTTTGGAAAGCCTGGTTCCCTCTCCGTATCTCTGTCTGTCTGCCTCTTACTATTTTTTAACACTTAAAAAACATGGCCATGGTCTATCCCTTCATTCTTTCGGTCTGTATTTCTATTTTCTTTTTCTTCCCTCTTACCCTCTCTACATATCCATCTATCTTCCCTTCTTTCATCTTTTTCTTTACTTCCTTTTCTCTTTCTCCCCTACCTCATTTTGCTCTCTCTCTCTCTCTCTCCCTCCCTCCCTCCCTCTCCCTCCCTCCCTCCCTCCCTCCGACCCGACTCTCTCTCTCTGTCTCTCTGTCTCTCTCTCTCTCTCTCTCTCTCTCTCTCTCTCTCTCTCTCTCTCTTCTCTCTTTCTCTCTCCTCTCTCTCTCTCTCTCTCTCTCTCTCTCTCGTACCTCTCTCTCCTCTCTGTCTCTCTCTCTCTCTCTCTCTCTCTCAGTATGGCACATGGCAGAGAGTTGGTGAGAGCACTGAGCTAAATGTGGAGGGCCACAACAGGAAGCCATCACAAGTCTAATTACAGCGTTGCTGAATCTCTCACTTAACAGGCCTGCTCTTAAACAGCAGGGCCTGCAGTGGAATCAATGGATTTTGCTTCTGTAGAAATAGTGCGTCTTTGTGCGACCGCTTTACCGCCCAGTACCACCCCAGTCTTCTACTGGTGGATGTTGGGAGGACAACCCCAGTCTTCAACCAGTATTATCATTTTGTTGCTTCATAAAGAGAATTACACCAGTAAGAGTTGTACTGTTGCACAGCTCTACTGAAGTCATTCTTGAACTTCAAACCGGTAACCATCTGTTAACGCGCTTGCTGTCATCCTCATCATCAGCATTAAAACTCATAGTGTTAGTACTCTGAGAATTTCTGTGTGTGCATGCACCGATGTGTGTGTGTGTGTGCATGAACAAGTGTGATGGTGCCAGTGGTTGTTATAATCCATGTGTGTGCTGACAGTGCCGTTAGGTAACACTGCTTTTAAAAAGCAGTGCTGACAGCTCCAGTGAAGCACTGTAAACGGTCATTATGTCTAACGGTGGAGCCCCCACTGACCCCGGACTAGACACCACAAACTAACTGCAGACTAACCCTTCCCTGATGGTATGGTCTCGATATTTATCCTTTTAAAGAACTTTCTTATTTAATCAGTGATAGAATGATGCATGCATATGTTCTGTTTCCCTGAAACAAAGAAAGGACTAAAACAACCCAAAATAGAAAATGGGATGTCTCTGATAGACATGCAGTCTAAGCCAATCATATCTCCCCTACTTCTCCGCCTTCCTACTTTTACTGTCTATTTATCCCTCACACACACACACACACACACACACACACACACACACACACACACACACACACACACACACACACGTGCGCGCGCACACGCACGCACGCAAGCACACACTCCTTCATATCCAACAGCGACTGCCAAAACTTCTTTGCTCTCCTGGATTTCTGTGATCCCCTCCAGTTTTCCATTGCCATGACAACCGTTGTGTGCTGCCCTGGTTCCTCCCCACTCTTGGAAGCCCACCTTGGCCGAGCATCCCCCGCCCTACATACTGACTCAGATGGAGACGAGCTGTGACCGCTCGGTAACCCTCGGCAACCGCATCCGAGCGACATCACACAGCTCTTGGAGGCAGTGCACCAGGCTGACACACAGACGCACACACACACAGCCGCACACACACAATCGAACACCACACACACACACGATTCTAATGACCTTGATCGATTTCCTAGTCATTCCTGTCTGTCTAAAAACTATAAATAGAACTATGAAATATTAACTATAAGTGATAAACAATGCTATGCCAAGAAAGGAATAAATGGATATCAAGTTGTACTCCTTCTCTTTGTGGTTCGGTGAAATGTATGTTATCTCTTAATCATTCCCTTTTTGTACTTGTTTTAATTAACTGTCACTGGGTGTCGAGGGGTTTCTTACACTGAACCAAACGAGCATCTGACACGAGACAGCCAGTGTGAGAAGGCTGCAACGCTAACGCAGAATGTGTCGCTATGCACCGTGAACTCTCCTCAGGCGGTAATATATCTTGAGACATACGGTGGCAATGGTTGGGGTAGGGGGGGAGGTGGAAGTGGGAAACAACCAGCCTCTCTCTCACAGCCTGAGCCGGGAGAAGATGTGGTTATAATTATTATGCAATTTTAATTATTCAAAAATTCCATCAGTGTTTACTATGTGGTTTAGAGCCATGTTATACTGAGGTGTGAAGCTGGTGACTCACTGGTATGTATTCAGTCAGGGTGTGGTCCCCCACTGAGTGTTTGGGATATTTAAATAACACGATCTCCACCTCCTTTACAAGCAAGGGCCCTATAGCTCAGTGGTTAGAGCACTGGTCTTGTAAACCAGGGGTCGCGAGTTCAATTCTCGCTGGGGCCTGGCTGATCATCCTTTTCAGTCAGCCAGATCCTGGGCACCTGGGAAAAGGTGACACTTCCTGTGCACACAGACAGACAGACAGACAGAAGCAAAGACACAGGCATTCAACCGGGATCTACTCAACGTACAGAAGCTCTGTTCCTTCTCTCAGCCATCGACCATCGCATACAATCACCTCCAGTCCGGTGATAATTAAATAGCCTTCGATTTGTGTTACCCTCTCAGAGGGGCAGTGAAACCTGGTACGGACGGACACTAATCTAACCCACAGGGAAACACCAAGAAAGAGCTGAAAGTTTAATGATTGAAAGGCTGTAATCTTTAGTAAATTAATCAAAAAATCCTGCTTTTTTTTTTTAAAAAAAAGCATGCTAATTAATTGCGTAAAGATCCACACCTTTATCAGGTGTGGTGTACAGTCAGATATAATACATAATAATAGAACCACATAACTTTTATCTGGGGACGACAATATTAAGTATGGAAATGATGCGTTGCCACAATAGCTTTAAAACACTAAATATATAAAAAACTATCTTGCAAATTGTCTCAATATATTGTGATATCCAATACCTCAAATACCATTTACTTATCATATTTCTGACACCATAGCAACAGAGAGAACCACAAACAAAATAACACATAAACTACGTGTGGTGTTGATGTAGTGGTACATCAACTCGAGGGTATTTTAGGACTAAGGAGAAATTAAATAATAGGACTATACTCATGTTACAACGACCATCAGCCTCAGAGATTGAAATAAAGGGTGGGGCACGGTGCGGGGGGGTTAAGTTTTGAGGTGGGCTTGTTGCTAAGCAACGAAATTCAGTCGGAGCTGGAGAAGAACCATTTGAGCAAAATGTCTCATTGATTTCACCCGCAGATCACAAGCTAGCCTTCTGGGCTCCAAACTAGAGGGAGAGACAGACAGAGAGTCAGATAGAGGACGAGGGATCGAGGGAGATGGACAGAGACAGAGAGAGAGGGAGACAGCAAGGCCAAGCGAGAGAGGGAGATAGAGAAAGAGAGGGAGATGGAAAGAGAGAGAGATTGATGGACAGAGAGATAGAGAGAGCAAGGCAGCAGAGAGAGAGAGAGAGAGAGAGAGAGACAGAGTGTGTATAAATCCATGTGTGTGTGCAGGTATACACTGTGGGCGTGTGTGTGTGTGTGTGTGTGTGTGTGTGTGTGTGTGTGTGTGTGTGTGTGTGTGTGTGTGTGTGTGTGTGTGTGTGTGTGTGTGTGTGAGTGTGTGTGTGTGTGTGAGAGAGAGAGAGAGAGAGTATGGCCAAGTGCCAAGACCAGGGGTGTATCCATGGGCAGGGGGATGAATATATAAACTATATTTTTAAATATATTCAGGTTGCTGGTAAAGGATACATGCCCAGGATGACGGCTTCCAGGCATTTGATTGGCAGAGACTCTCTGATCATCTCCCTAGCTGTCTCCATCAACCTGCAGGGGGGGGGAGGGAGGGAGGGAGGGAGGGAGGGAGGGAGGGGGAGGGGAGAGAGAGAGAGAGAGAGAGAAGAGAGAGAGAGAGAGAGAGAGAGAGAGAGAGAGAGAGAGAGAGAGAGAGAGAGAGAGAGAGAGAGAGAGAGAGAGAGAGAGAGAGAGAGAGAGAGAGAGAGAGACCTAAGTATTGCATTAATAACAAAAAAAATCTAGAAAATGAAATAAAGTGATAAGACTTAAGTGACTGATGTTATATTATTAATACACAAGTTGTCCCTGCCCATCAGAAACAAGTGTTTATAAGTAGTCTCTCTAGTGTTGTATTACTACCCATAATAACTTCCCACCTTGGCACAAAAACAGCAAACGCACCATTTCAGACCAGCCCACTCCTGTTTACCCCATACAGTAATCATCGTAGACTAATACATAAGTGGACCACTCTGAGTGCCCTGGCTGACTGTGTTCGAGACAACGTGTGTAGTGTATTACCGAAAGCAGCTTACTAGTGTGTGTACTGTCATATACTTATACACAAGTTGTCTGCATCAGAAACAAGTGGCTATAAGTAGTCTCTCTAGTGTTGTATTACTACCCATAATAACTTCCCACCTTGGCACAAAAACAGCAAACGCACCATTTCAGACCAGCCCACTCCTGTTTACCCCATACAGTAATCATCGGTATGACTAATACATAAGTGGACCACTCTGAGTGCCCTGGCTGACTGTGTTAGGGGCGGACGGTGTGTGGATGGATGTGTGTTTCGGTTCCACTTACCCACAGAGCGGTCGACTCTTCTTGATCTCAAAGAACTGGGTTCCCGTGTGGTTGTATCTACGCAGGCTGTTAGGGACAAGTTCAGCCAATATCATCTGGATAGATCATCAGATTATCTTATAGCATTCATCTATGTGCCTGTATCTATGCAGGCCGTTAGTGGCTGCCAATCTGTTGTCTGTCTGTGTCTTTCCTGTCCATCACTTCAGGCAGGCAGACGATACAGGCATTTTTTTTTATAATTCACCGTTGACAACCGTGTCCCTTTTCTCAGGCCAGACCGCAATAACCTCTGACCATAACCCTCTCTGGGTCTGCAGTGGCTTCCGCTACTGTTAGAGTCAGACAAGTATTAACTTCAACTGACAGCTTCCCTCCCCATGATAAGAACAATGTGTGTGTGTGTGTGTGTGTGTAACACATTAGATTCCCTTTGACAAAGACCTCCCTTCAAATTTCGTCTCATAACCGTTAACTGTGTGTGTGTGTGTGTGTGTGTGTGTGTGTGTGTGTGTGTGTGTGTGTGTGTGTGTGTGTGTGTGTGTGTGTGTGTGTGTGTGTGTGTGTGTATGCATATGTGTGCGTGTACATGCATGTTTGTACATCCAATTCTTTCGGCATTTGTGTGTGTGCATGTCTGAAAGGGTTTGTGCATGTGTGCTTGATGTGTGTACGTGCACGTTTCAAGGATACTGCAGGGTCTTCATGTAATTCTGGACGGAGAGCAGCCAGTCTGGGACGGACATAGACGGCCTGAAGTTTGGTAGAGAGGGCACAGTATGCTAGAGAGAGAGAGAGAGAGAGAGAGAGAGAGAGAGAGAGAGAGAGAGAGAGAGAGAGAGAGAGAGAGAGAGAGAGAGAGAGAGAGAGAGAGAGAGAGAGAGAGAGAGAGAGAGAGAGAGAGAGAGAGAGAGAGAGAGAGAGAGAGAGAGAGAGAGAGAGAGAGAGAGAGAGAGAGAGAGAGAGAAGAGGGAGAGTGCAAAGAGGGAAAGAAGAGGGAGAGTGCAAAGAGGGAAAGAAGAGGGAGAGAATAAGAACAGATGGGGAGTTGAGAGTCAGGGTTTGAACATGTTGTTGCTTTTAACTCAGTGGTTGGTGGCAATGCCTAGTGGTTGCCATCTCTCACAGTATCCCATGATGCACTGCGGCTTAGAGTACCGACTCCTGCTCTGTCAAGGAGGAAGGGATCCCAGGATCATCGGATCTGTAAAACTGCACCTTGAAACTGTATTTGCCATCACTCAAGCAAAAATGTCGTTCAAACTGCCGTTCTAACAAACAAAACACATCCACTAAACAGCACCATCAATTAAAAAATTCTAAAACGCTGACTTGAGCTTTTCCCTGACCTGAGGTTTTAGACGTGGGACTTTTTCATGGGCTGGTATGAGGTTATGTATAAGTAACGGATCGGATCTTTACGCTGCATTTCGGCTTCAACGACGCAACTTTTTTTTCCGAACATCTAAAAATAATCTTTAAAAAGCTCCAGTGCAAACTAGTCATAGCCGGGTTTGAGAGGAAATCAGTGGTATCATAAAATGTATCCTAACCTCGGGAAGTTTTGGGCAAGAAAAACAACAAGTGACTCAGGCCCATTCACCAACCGACAATTCCTGTCTGCTGACCAGAGGGACTACACACAATGAGTATAGCGCTGATAGATCACCTGCCTGTGTGTGTGTAGTGAGTTGACCACACTTTCGATATATTTGTTTGTGTATTTTCCAGTGATATGTATTTCTTTGAAATGGCTTTTGTATAAAAATTCACTTGTGAGCGTGAATGTGCTTAAATGTGTGTGAATATGTGCGTTGAGTGTTTGACAGGTTTCCATTTGTCTCAATGCCTGGATTAGTATTCACACCGGTTTGGTTTGAATTGGGACCTGGGATTAACATAATAATGTATTTGATCTGTATCAATGTATTCATATAGGAATATAAAGAGCTGGTAGTTTTGGTGTTAACAGAGGCTCATGTGTAGCAGACAGTCACATGTCTGTGTAAGCTATGTGTAATAAATGAGGAATCTTCACAGTGATCTTAGCGGTCTCCAGGGAGATGTGGGTTTGAGTTGGAGACCTGATTCAGTTGTTCAACAGATACATCCACTGATGCAAACACACACATGCACAGACACACACACAGACACACACACACACACACACACACACACACACACACACACACACACACACACAAAAAGAGGGAAAACACAAACACAAGCATGTACACACATGCATACACACATGCCCACACACAGAGACACCACACACACCGGATTTCTGATGGGTCAGGCAGAGGAGAGATCCTGATCTCTTTAATCTTTAGTCTATTCTCTTTCTTTCTATCTCATTACTCCCTCTATCTTCGGAGGTGCAGATGAACAAAGGTGAACAGAGGTCAAAGGATTTGGCACACTAGTCTCTCTCTCTCTTCTCTCCCCTCTCTCTCTCTCTCTCTCTCTCTCTCTCTCTCTCTCTCTCTCTCTCTCTCTCTCCTCCTCTCTCTCTCTCTCTCCTCTTCTCTCTCTCTCTCTCTCTCTCTCTCTCTCTCTCTCTCTCTCTCTCTCTCTCTCTCTCTCTCTCTCTCTCTCTCTCTCTCTCTCTCTCGTATAAGCGCATTGGAATATGGCAGAGAATAAGAAACAAAAAATCCCATGATGCATTTGGATGTACAAGCCCTACACATCTGCCAACAGGCCCACAGGTCGGCCAACGTCCGCTTGTTAACACTAACTGTCTAAATGTTTTCTTCCTCCTTATGGCCAAATCATGAGATGACTAGCCAATCAGAAACAGGCACACACGTTGATAGAGATCTGCAGTGGGACGGACTCTTTAAATAATTAATGGACTTGGTAATAGACATGGATATATTTTCACAACAAAAGTCCAACCTTCCTGTCCTCCTTCGAGTAGGTATCCCATTATCTCTCAATCGATTTTATAACAGCCTAACTCCATTCCTACCTCCCTTCCTCTCATATCCTCTCTCTCTCTGGTCACCAGCTGTCCCGGTGAGGCCTGTGGGGAGCCGGGGGCTTTAGCAGGAACCTGATTCCCAGCTTGTGATATCTCCCCCTGGGCTTTAACAGTTGCTGGTCTCTCTTGGTTGGAGAAGCTCCAGGAGTCCATCTTTAACGTGGGTTGAGTGAGCAAGCTCATGTTGGGTGTATGCTAGCACGTTAGGTAGGCTGACAGCCCCAGCCAGAGATATTGGACAAAATACAACCCAAGTTTTCATTTGTTGTCGGTTTTGATTGGTGTTTTGGAAAATATATAAACGCAAGTCTTGATATTATGTCTTTATATATGACAGTGACGCACGCACGCACGCGCATGCACGCATGCACACACACACACTCTGTATGACTTTTTTTGTATGACTTCATGGTTCTTGTGTCTCGACAGCTCATTTTTTTTTAACACAAGGAGGTGTCCGTCCCTCTCAGCCAGCCATTGGTCAAGATAAGTCCTGTTGTTTACCTTGTTCATTAGACAATAAATAATATTGATTGGACGAAACAAATCACACCACAAATTACCACTACACGAAAGGAAGGTCCCAGACACCTCGTGCACACCTGTGTGTGTTCTAGAATGTAAGAGAACGCAGCATGGGAGGGAATTCATTCAGCATGCTGGGCAGTGTAGCTTGTTTGCATGTTTTTTTAGCATGTTTAGATATTCTGCATATGGTGTCAGTGATTATTTTAGACAGGACAATTGCCTTTAAGAGATTCTCCCTGCACTCCAACACACAGAAAACCTCTCCGGCACAGCGCTACAGCTTAAGAGATTCAAACACCCACGCTATCGTCAATGATTCAGGAAGAAATCCTCCGAACCAATCACAATGATATGGGTCAGATAACGTAAGGTTTATCATCCGGCCTACCCAGAGAACCAGTAGCTCCAGTCCCTCCCACACCAGGGTAAGGATCCTATGGCTGGAGGACTACCTATTGCATGCATCCTACTCTGTGATTCAAATATACTATTGCATTCACTGAGGCCTATCGCAGTCTTTGAAAATTAGTCCTGGAAGCAGACTTCTCTCTATGAAGGTAGGTTAGCATAGTTAACATGTTGGCATGTTTAGATACTTGATTCTTTTTAACATGTCAGGCTGACTCAATAGCATGCAAATGAACTATGCTAGCAGGCGACTGGGGTAAAAAATAATTCTCTGACACCCAGCTAGTCGAACTAGATGCCACCAGTTCTCATTCTGCTTCTGTGTGTGTGTGTGTGTGTGTGTGTGTGTGTGTGTGTGTGTGTGTGTGTGTGTGTGTGTGTGTGTGTGTGTGTGTGTGTGTGTGTGTGTGTGTGTGTGTGTGTGTGTGTGTGTGTGTGTGTGTTTGTTCCCCGTTGAGGCCCCCGCGTGAGGCAACTGTTGCTATCTACAGATTATCCACCATCAGGGGGATTAATTGGTGACGGTGCCAACCTTTATAGACCGCTAACGAGGGCACGGTGGGAGGGGGCCACGTGAGGCCAGTGTTTGTTTAACCAGCTCACCATTTAGCCAATCACAGGACTTGCCACAGTATGTGTGTTTGTGAGGTTTGTGTAGTGGTGACTTAATGCATTTTCATAACCGTCACAGACTACCACAGGTTTCTCTTTCTCTAAGTCTAAGCCCTTACAATACTTAAAACAATTCATAATGTGATGTCCCTTGAACATCATTATTATTAATATTATTATACATGCTGCGTACAATGTGTCATTTTATTATCAGTAAGAACATACACATGTGTTATATCAATGTAATATATATTAACCTTAAAAGGTGCCAGTTACACTATCTCTCTCTCTCTCTGCCATTGTCCTGTCTAACTTAACCTGCACCTTTCTAATCCTTTAAAGTTAGCTTAACACCCGGGCCAGTGTTTCACCTGCTGTAGCCATGGGAACTGCGCAACGTTGACACCACACACGCAAACACTCACACACACAGTTATCAGGTTACATATCTGCATTTGGGCCAGGCAGCATTCACAAACTGTTAGCCATAAGAGGCGTTCTATATTTCCATGGAAAGAGAGAAACATGGCTTTCATTTGGAAAGAACTGTCAAACTTGGCTGAAGGAAAGAGGGGCGGTCCACAATGCTATTAATCTCATAACTGGTGGTGTTCCTAACCTGTCCCCCTCCGCTTCCCAGTAGGTACTATTGGTGGACACTGGGAGCTGCCCATTGCAACCACAGACTTGTACTGGTGGTTGCTGCTGGGAGCTGCCCAGTAAAACCACTCAAAAACATCTCCTTCTGGTGCACACACACACACACACACACACACACACACACACACACACACACACACACACACACACACACACACACACACACACACACACACACACACACACACACACACACACACCATTTTAAATACATCTGTAACAGTTGGTCTTATCGGACGTAGACTACATTGAAGGGGTAGTAGGCTAATATAAGTGAAAAGTAGTCTAAGTAGGCTTTGTCTATTGTAATAATAATTATTGGATGCACGCATACTTTCATCACTGTAGAGGTAGCTGGGGCTGCCGTGCGTTATTATGCAGGGGAAATGCTTTTCAACATGAACATCACCTGTCACTTAACTTGATATAGGAGGATCTACCAGTAATCAGCACGCTTACTTTAGGAGGGTATGCAGCGTTACGGATCCTGTCCACCATCTCCTGGCCCTCGGGATGCACGTTAGCGACGTGCGTCCACATGCGCTCCCAGGTGAGGGTCTCGATAGGGAACCCGGTCCGGTTCACGTAGAAGAGCACCCCGCCGTCCTTCTCCTCCTCCTCACCTGGCGACCGGGGACTGTTGCTTGCCGGGGACGCGGACGACTGCTCCCCGCCGCCGGTACCGTAGCGGAGGAGGCAGTGGGAGCTGGTACTCTTGGACCGACCGTGCCTGCTCAGCTTGACCGGCGACGTGCCGGACCGGCTGGGGGAGTTCGGCCCGGTCATCGCTCCCAAGTGCAACACAAGTGACAGTAGTAGACCGCCGGCGGGGTTAAAAAATCCTCATTGTCTCTCCGTTGTATTCCTGGTACATGTTGATATACACCAAATCAACGGTTTCCCTTGGCAATAACATCAATAGGCTACAATTAAAAGTAAGAACCCGCATTTCACATTATCAAGTTACACAAGGGACCAGGTGGTTAATACGAGCAATGTTGCTGGCAATGCAGCAAATTTGCTTTTGTTGGGACAATCCCACCGTTTACGCGTTTATCACTGACTACCTACGGTGAAATACTGAAAAACGTCCGATTTTAAAGGCACTCGAAGCAGGCGAAGTTGCACACAGCCGTCGTTAAGTCCGTTTCCCTCACGCCGTGGTAACTTTTACCTTCCTAATCTTTACTCCTTGGTCTTTTCCTACCCTGCGGGGGTCGTCGCCTCCCATCGCCGCCGTCCAGAAAATTGAGCCCCGTAACGCATTCCTGTTCACCGGCAGCCTATATGGCACCTGTCGTGTCAACTGTTTCTCTAAAATAAAATCACGTCTGCATCTATGATTAAAATCCCTTAGTGCCCCATCTTTGTAGCGTATTAATCGATAATACTATCACTGTTGTTCTGGATTTTGTAACCCCAGCAGCCGGGAATGGGTTTCGTGAGTTTTCATTGGTCAAATCGACAAAAAAGGGCGGGAATAAGAAACTGTCAGACCATATTTGGAACAAATGCCGACCTGTCATTGGTGTGAGTCGTAAATGAAGGCGTCAACAAGTGAAGGTTGCAACAAATGGGATATTTTTTTCTTGCAGTATTGGAATTGATTAACTGTTTTTTCGAAAATTTCATTCTAACAAAACACAAACATATTACCTATTTTGCAGTGTATATTCAATCGAAATAGATGTTGATGATTTTGTATCTGACGTGTGAAAGGGTCCGTTCACACATTTGGAAGAAAATGAACCGTTATTACTGAACAGAAGCAGAACGTTATGTTATAGATGCTCAAATCAAAGCAAACAGGGCCATTTTGTTGCAGAAATCTTTAGTTTGAAGCTCACCAATAACACTCAATACTAATTTTACATAATGCCAAAACACAAGGTGTCATGTCTAACCAAGCAACACGCGTTAACTAATCTTTGAGCTAAACTAATCTTTGATCCATATCCATCACTTAACCCACACTTACCATGGTGAATTTAACGCTTTATGTCCTTTCTATTAGGTCTCGCTGGCGGTGTTTAAAACATTTAATAGAGCTACTTTTTACAAGTCCCCATCAGTTTAGTCTATGGCGCCCTCTAAAGGCCATCTAAATACATGCATTTTCATTAGACAAGCGTTACTACTGTATTGATTCCAGCTCGGAAATTCAAGTAAATTATAATTCACCTTAATTAACTTTGGTGATTGATAATAACCGGTAGGCCTACTTCATGGTAATTACTTGGACTGCTGCGAGCAGGGCAAGTAGTTCCCTTGACTTGCATACTTCTTATTACTTGCAAACCCGCAAGCAAGGCAAGTACTGTTATTTCTCATACTTCTTCTTCCCTTTTCCGGTGTTACACCGGTCTATCTACTCGCAAAAACAATGAAATAGAAAGACAAAAAAATAGGAAGTATGGTGGAATAGTGTGCTAAGAATTTTCTAATCAAAAAATGGAACCCAAGGAATGTGTATAAACTCCCTCAATATTTACACAAAATTGACATATTGTACATCCAAAATGATAAACATGATGAGCTAATTAAACAATACTTGTAATACTTAATAGGATATTCAACTTTTGAATTTTCCAATGCACACACATCGCACACAACCTTCAAAGGGACATCTGTGCAAACAACAGAGACAAGCTGAGCTCACAAACTGGTCAGAAATAAAATGCTGGTAGGCTACCATAGAACTAGTTCATACATTCACAAAAATACGTACACATAATTATACATACGTACACATACGGCAACATAATGTACACATAGATAAACACACGAATATATACACATAAGCATGTAATGGAAGTGTAAGTACAATTTCTTCAGGAATTGTAGGTTTTGCAGTTTGCAGTTCCCTCTTATCTTCTCTCATATAAAAAACTCAGCAATTCATTCAGAAGATTATTGATCCAGTTTATTTTCTTAAGATTACTATTAATATACTAAACTTCAATACCACCTTAATTGCTACTGCCGGTTTCTGCTGGCTCTGTTTCATCCCGTACTCATCTACAGATGTTTTGTTATTTTGCCCGTTTGTTGACGGTGGCGTAGTGTACGTCCACATCACCAGCCTTCTCTCCACATCTGGGAGAAGCCCTCACTGAGGCGTAGGTCACTGCATCGCTGGAACCGTCCTCAACCTATAGGGTGACATGGGATACAGTGAAATAGAATGTCGTGACATGTTATATCGTGACATGGAATAACTGTGATATATCCCACACCATGACATGATGGCCTGTGCTGTGACATGGTACTATGTGGTGACCTGTCACCACATAGTACCATGTCACATGTCGTGAGAGTCGTGATACGATGACACACAATGACACCATGCACCGTGATATGTCGTGGCGTTATGCGATATGCGCTGCCGTCACACAGTTGTGCATATGACTATGTATCATATGCTGCAACATACATGTGAGTAGTAGTAACATGATGTGGCAAAAAGATAATGCATACTTTAAACTAATGACATTATTTCAGCTGTTATTATTATTGACTTCTTGGGGTGTGCTTCCACTAGCAGACAGTTTACCTGTGCTGTAGCCACGCTCCTCTGTCCCTCAGGCAGGACAATAGAGGCGTATGTTGGACCTCCGCCCTGATCTCCGTCCACACTGAGATGCTGTGACACGGTCAGCAGTTGTGGAGTCAGACGTATTAGATGCATGTTCCATAGATTTTGTATTTTGCTCAATTCAATTACTTTCACCCGATTCTAATTAATATATGCCCGCTTCTTTATGTCATGTGTATAATTACATGGATAAATTTGAGGCAGGACGTGTGTGTGTGTTGTGTGGTGTGTGTGTGTGTGTGTGTGGTGTGTGTGTGTGTGCTGTGTGTGTGTGTGTGTGTGTGTGTGAGTGAGTGAGTGAGTGAGTGAGTGAGTGAGTGAGTGAGTGAGTGAGTGAGTGAGTGAGTGAGTGAGTGAGTGAGTGAGTGTCAGATTAAAGGATGAATGAGTCTCACCTGGTCATGAAGGGCTCCTATGACTGGTAGGGTGTCGCTGATAGAGTTCAGACCCTGCACCCATTACAGGAACCCAGTTACTCATCAGCTGGTGTCACCAGTGGTGGTGTCCCCAACAGCTTTGGGCCAGTGACCCCATTTTTAGATTAGGATCGTTTTGTGACCTCAACACATTTTATGCATCTGATAATAGTTTATCCCAATCTACATCTGTTCATGATGTTGAAGTCCCAGTGGATTGTCCACCTTGCAGCAGTTTCCTTATGGTTATGTATGCGGTGTATATTTCTTATTTTATTATAAAGAATGTATTAAATATAAGTCTTAAGGCAACTCCATTTCAATATCAAGCGACCCCAAGTGGGGACCGACCCAGGGGCTGGAAAACTCTGGTTTACACAACCCAGTGGTTATAACTGACGCTATATTGCAGTCATGATGCCATTGTGAACCATATTGTTGTAATAATTCTACTTGTTAGCATTATTATTTTGTTATAAGAAGACTTTCTATATAAATAGGATGATAGAGTAGGCCTGCAGGATAGTCTAGTGATTATAGTGACTTCAAGCCAAAAGCTTCTGGATTTTAACCCCAATGCCTAACTACAAGACGCCAATATCCCTACCTACCCCTTAATTATCTTAGTCACTTCGGATTGAAACAGCTGTTTAAATGACTGAAAAGTATGTTCATGTCCTTCAGAAATGATTCAGATTCTTCATCTCAACAGAGCCGTGCTGCAGATGTGTTGTTTGGTCAGCGGTTCCCACGCTGCAGAACTTCATGTGTCAAAGCGTAAGGGGAAGTCATTTTTATTTTTGTATCTCTCGGTCAGCGACCGAGAGATTATTAACAGATTACTATGTCAGATTATTAACACTCATGCCTGTGGCCCCCTTGAGTTATAGTGCTACATTGTGTAGCATTATAACCACGGAATGCCCCTCTACTAATAATGAGCTAGATGGCTTTATTGCTTATTCTTATTCAACAAAATAAGTTTTGTTTTTCAAACTCACAATGGTGGTGGTGTCTTTTGGCCTCTTGTTTCCTGTGAAGAGAAAGCCACAGTGAACGTTTCCATGGCGATATAAACGGTGTGTAGACAGACGTAGACGTGACAACACGATGGTGTCAATGGTCTCCTCACACCTCTCCTTCTGTGCCAGCCAATGAGGAGAACCAGGCCGATCACGATCAACAGGACCGCTGTACCCAGCGCAATCCCTGCTGCTATCTCTGGGTTTATAGGTCCACCTGCAACACAGGAAGAGGTTACCTTCCTCTCGGTCATAGTCGGCAGGATCTCAGATGAATCAAGAACCTACATGGGTAGACCCATGTTGGATCACATAGAAAATGACTAATGGTTAAAACCGAGACACTATAGAAACGATTGGACGATAGAATACAGAATGTTATTCTAGTTTTATAGGTTGACTCCCAGCCAAAAGGTTCTGGGTTTGAACCCCAGTTTGACCCCACATTTTCACTTTTGTGAGCACATTTTCACTTTTGTGAAAATGTGTATGTTCATGTCCTTTAGAAAAGGTGCAGATTCGATGTCTCACAGCCATTTCATTTGCAGAAGTGTTGCTGTAGGCATCGGTTCCCATGCGGCCAGACATTAATCTCTGTCATGGTGTATGGGGAAGTATTTTGTGTGCTGATGAAGTTGTGAAAACGTTGTGTTAGATTATCAGATCATTAACACACATCCTATGGCCACTATGAGTCAATAGATGTAAACATATACAGCTCACTTTGGTTTCTAATTGAGCTATAGTCTAATAACTAAAAGCCTCCTTACTATAGGAAAATATTTCATAACCATTGAAACGATAATCATGTATTCTAATGCAGACTCTGTCTCACTTATTTTTAAGAGCGAAATAATAGCCTACCACAAGACAAATAGCAGCACTAACTGCAAGTGACCCAATTGACTGACTTCCACTACCAAGTCCTCAGAGTTACATGATAGATAAAGACACCATTTTGAATGGCACCATTTTGAATGGCTTTTGAATGGTGCTTGTGGGTTTCGCAAATGCAAATTGTGCATATGTGAATAGCAAATAAAACATGAGCTCAGATCCGTCTTGTACCCAGGCTACATCCCACCCAAACTAGTTTGCAGACATGCTGCAATGGTTGTGGTTAATGAAGCAGGCCTACGTCACTGCCAGCACTGTGTTCATAGTGTAAAACTGAAGTGTGAAGTTTGATGGTTTCATAGGGTTGGCTGTGGTGAATGGTCGGACCGTTATAACACATATGTTGATGATTTACATGACCTGAATCCACGGATTAAGAAAGAACACCATTTTGAAACACAACACAAGATAGAGATGAAATACCCTTCGTTGTATGTGATGTTGATGTTGATGTGATGGGGGCCTTGTGGTTGGGCTGCTGTTGGCTGCTCCTTGTGGATTAAAATCAATGACAGAACAGAGAGAAGCATGGAATAAGTCGTCAGCTACTTGTTAAGGTGTTTGACTCCTTTGTGGTATGGTCGTCTCGTGCTATGTATGACTCGGAGAGTGGTAAATGTTCAACACGTGGTTTATTCCAACAGAGGCACAAGATAAACGGGCTTGCTTTCTGGAGGTGGTTCATGAAGCATCTCCCGAACACAGGTAAATAAAGTTATATTGGGAGTGGGTGGAACGGTAAATAGGCCACGCCCACATGTTCTAATTTACCCAGGTAAACCTTTGGTCTGTCTTGGCTTAAATGGAAATGGCAAAGTGGCCATGTTTGTAGTCTCTAACGTATCTATAAAATCATTAAAACCATATATGGTGTCCATTATGTGGTGAAGAAACCATTCATAACTGTTGTTAGCATGACATATGTAAACAGAAATAACGTAGGTAAGGGATAATGCCCGACCAGGGCATTATCGAAGGGCATTATCCCACTTATACCATGGTCACTTACGAGAAAAATACATATTAAGTTTTTCACAAGAAGCGGCTGAGCGGACTACTTAACATCTCCTGTCCGCAGGCATTGCCATGGAAATCTGCCTGGAACATCGCAACGGCGCAACGGCGTATTGCCCTTGTGAATAAATAAACTGTGAAATAACGTATGTTCCTGTACTCTGTTGCCACGGTTACCAAAAGCGTTTGAGCCAGCGCAGTCATTTAGAACTGTCATCAGGCAATTTGACCGGAACATCTTCATAGGTGTCCATTATCACTTTTTAATGGACACCCAGCAGCCAATCAGAATCGAGTATTCACCCAGACCATAAACTAAAATAATTTACATCAGGGTTCCAACCCCAATGTCCGCACTCCACAGCCTGACTGTCATGGAGTGCTTGAGCGAGCTGCCCCTAACCCCTACCTGCTCCTTAATGACATGGGTCTGGACTCACTGTTAGTACATCCTGACTAAAGCATCTGCTAAAGTGACGAAATAGAGATTTATATAGTTAACCCCTCATTTAGAAATTATGCAGATACATTGCAAATATGTTTTGCTGTGGTGAGTGGCTCTAAGTCTGGTCACACACAGACTGGATTTCAATTTGGTTTTGTTGCAAGGGAAAGTATTTTTGCATGCAGAGAACGTGTGGAAAACTATTTGTTGGTGATGCAGTGAGAGATTGTTAGAACACATAGGCTACCCATGTCCGTAGCGTCACATGTTAATGAATTTGTTTTGTCTCTGGCTTAAACTATAATAACTCAAAAACCTCTTCACTATATCAAAAACACTTATCAGCTCAGCCTTGATGGCAGAGTGTGTATCCAGCCTGACTCAAGGACCTGCAGACATGTTGTTGTTGTTGTTAATAAAGTACATCTCTGATCAGCTCTGCGTTTCTGTGAAACAGAACTAGGAAGGTGATGGTTATGTAGTGTGGTTGTTGGTGAAGCGTTAGATAGGTTAGAATACCATAACCTGATGCTCCAAGTCCACAGAGTAACAGGGATAGATAGAAACCACCATTTTAAAAACATGACAGTGATAGAATACTGTTCAGTGTGTGTGTGGTTGGTGTTGATGTTGAGGGCTCTTGCTGCTGGCTGGTGATGGCTGATCCACGTGGATTAAAATCATGGAAAAGAGGAACATTACTCAGCCTTATATAACAAATATGCTTTAAAAATCTCATTTAGAACAAGCGTTGAGTTTTATCAAGTTTACAGTTATAACGGAAAGAATGTGCGATTGTTTCATATACTTTAGTGAGATATCAGAAGATCTTACAGGTTCCTCATGTAGGCCACTCGTGCCTCCATACCAAGTACTCAGAGTTACATGACAGATAAAGACACCATTTTGAAACATGGCTCCACAAGATAGAGAATTACCTTTCACTGGTGTAGTGGTTGGTTTGGATGTGCTTGTGCAAGTTGTGCTTGCTACTCCATGTGGCAAAAACAATGACAAAACAAAGAGAAACATGGAATAAGTCAACTATCACAATAAATCTTTCCAACAAATACACATTTAGACAAGTGGTGAGTTTTTTTCCTTCTGATTGTTGTCTTGCAGATTCCTTTCTATTTATAAATAGGTTTATGTCTAAATGTAACTAAACAAACAAACGAAGCACAAAATATAAGAATATGATCTACAGTTATATAACTGTACGATTTGGGATGTTCTCCTTATATTTTGGTGGTGATATGTCAGAGCATAATCATGTTTCTTAAATTTAGCATGCATTCATTGATTCATCACTACAAGTCTCAGAGTTACACAAGAAAAACACACCATTTGAAACATGCTCACAGATAGAAGAATAAATACCTTCACTGTGGTGTGGTTGTTGTCTGTTTGTGTTTTCTGCTCCATGGTGGGTTAAATCAAAGACAGATAACGAACAACATGGAAATTACTAAAATATGTGGAATTTAAGGAATAAAAATAAGTAAGAAAATGTCTACATCATATCTTATATATTCCAATGGTAAAGAAAGAGAATATCGGTATTAGAAACTATCTAAATCACCTTTACAACAACTACACCAGCTTCAAATATATCCTTTACAACAGGGTGAGTTTTGTCTCTGGCGGTCTGTGGCCAGTATATTTTACTGATGAATAAACTGAAGACCATAAGACTTGAAGACTAATAAAAAATGATACAAATAAAGGAATGTAGAGAAAAGTCTAATATAAAGACAACTATTTAAACTCTTAAGTTAATCCGTTGTCAACACAGGATTCTCAAAATCTCAATAAAAGGATCCATGACACTTATTCAAATATTAATAATTGGAAACACAACCGTCAGATTTTTCACAAAAGTGTTTAAACCAAAATTTTAAAATTCTAGGAGTGTACAATAAATATAAATACTCACTTATTATTTTTAAATCATCGGCATGATCAACGTGTTCTCCTGATGATGTGAACTCTGCTGCGTATAAAGACTTCATCTTGCTCTTCACTTCTTACTCCAGAGAACAATCTTTGTAACAGCATAGTCTATCTTTCTTGTTTTCAGAATTCAAATTCCCTCCCTTCATCAATTCCTACAGTCACTTACTATTGCTTACTCAACGCCAGACATACGGAACAGTCACTCAGGGCCACTCAACATATAGAGAAGACACAATCTTCCTGCTACATCTGTTCTTCATGATCAAGAGGAGTGTTTGTAACATTTGTCACTTGATTGAGTATCTGTGAGAGAGAACAATAGTTATGTATGTTTAGAGGACTACACACCTTTGATTTAAATGAATGAATTTAGAGGACCATGTAACACAACACACACTGATTACTTCACTCGTTTTATTCACGTGTCTATTTAAGTTGTCCTTACCTCTCATGAAGACCATGTCAGTCAGGCTTCTGTCTGTCTCGTCTGCTGTTGTCTGTCTGTTGCTCGTCTGTCTGTCTGTCTGTCTGTCGTCTGTCTGTCTGTCTGTCTGTCTGTTCTGTCTGTCTGTCGTCTTGTCTTCTGTCTGTCTGTCTGTCGTCTGTCTGTCTGTCTGGCTTCTGTCTGTTGTCTGGTCGTCTGATGGCTCATCTACTGCTCACGGGAGAGCAAGGCTTCTTATAGCGAGTGTTCCTTCACTTCCCTACAACCTCCAACATTAACTCCTTTTTCCCGAGAAAAATGAGAGATTAATCTGTACGACATGGACCATGAAACAGATCATTAAACAACATCCTAAAGATAAAACTTATATTGGGCAGGTCATAACATTTCCTATTTGTTTTTAATGACATGTCATCAGTGGAAAATACAATGGTTTCCTAGCCTTAGTAGCAATAGGAATAAGCGAACATGATGTGAAACACTTTGCTTCTGAATCTCAAAAGCAGGGGCTAGAGACCATTGAGTGTATCATCTATTTCTTAATTAATCATTTCAATTTCATGACCAAATGAAACATAAAGCAAAAATGGAGGAGAAGCGATTGTATAGTTCATTGTTTTTGAAATGTGAAGAGAAAATCTTAATTTCTATTGTCATCTCAAATGTCTACACCAAACTGTTGATACAGAAAGCATCCGGTATTAAACATGTAGTAGTCTGAATATGTTTTATCGGAATAAAGGGAAACACACACCGAAGTAATTGAACATTAAAGAGAATAAAAAATAGATTTAAATAACAAAACAATAGATATAAAAAAATAAAATCAAGAACATAAAATAGGACAAATAAGATATATATATTAAACTAATTAAAAATGAGACCTTATGGCATGCAAAAGATTAAGAGAGATCACTTAAAAAGCAATATAGATGTACATCAATAGTGTATATTATTGTTTTCTATTTCCAGTGGAATAATGTCTCTAGTCTCAGGTTTTATTCTTATTATTCCTGATATGGGTAGCCATGAAATATTATCTGTTACTTCTATTTCGTATGGTGTACCAGACTAGCCAGCTGTGGACTAGCCCCTTTCTTTCCACCGAACAGTACGCTCAACCCGCCTCGACTCGCCCGCCTTTTGATCCCGAGTAAGAGAAACTGTCTTTTTGAGGATTGCACTCTTGAGATAGACTAAAGTCTCAAGAATGGAAGACGAAGGAAATGAAGAATGTTGATAGTAATAATCGTAAACAGATATGGTTTGTCTCATGCTGTCCTCCTGCATAGCCGTCTCTGACCACTGTTAGTTGTATGATGTTATCCACTTCCTCTTGATTAATTCCCTCCTGCCACCATCGTCTCTATCCTCCACTGTACACTTGAGAGTTGATCAACCAATTAGTGTTTCCTCTTCATCCTGTCATCTCCTCCTACCTGCTACACCTCTGTCTACCACCCTAATTGCCTCCCGTTATCATCCCACTGGATCCCTCAGACCAACAGTCGGGCCCTCCTGCCCAGTCTCAACTCGACCAATGTTCACTCAACGCTGTGGAGGTGGATTTGTTGTTTGGGCTTATTGATAACGGACCCAATTAGAATCGTTTGTTACACCTTTTTGTCATTTATAATGATCTGTCATAGCGGCTGCCCCACTTTATGCTGTATATAGTTTGTGTGCAATCTGGAAGAAGAATGGGAAATGAATAAATAGGAGAGCATAATGGTTACACCCAGAAAGAGAGAAGTTAGTATCCCAGAGATTCAGTGTTTTTTGGGTATCCCATTGAGCAGATTACTGATATGTTTTAATAATTTTTCAATAACTATAGTGTCCATCCTATATTTGATCTTTTAGTGTATACGTGCAGGCTTTCATCAATATTTAGGTATTTCTTACAGACTAATATATTCTCACCAATACACTTCTATAATCTGAGACTACATATGCCAAAAGAAGATGGTGTCATGTAGTAAGCAGATCAAACAAAAGAAGAAGCATGAACTATACCTCATATTCACATCTCGCTTTATTTTACCACTACACTAACATAAAATAACTTATTATACAGTCCTTTCAATAAGTCCTCCTGTAGCCCAGGGATGTTCTAAACAAGTGCACTCTTTATCAACTCCCCATTTGTCTATGCGCCTTTAAACTGTCTAAATACTGCATTGAAGTTACCGACGGAATCTTGTTCTAATTATGTTTATCTTTATCCAACATTGGAAATGAGTTCTTCCGTATATCTATCTTATTTACTTATGAAAAATTTGTCATTATTCATAAAAGAAGTGTTTCAGACCTGAATAAAATATGTAATTGAAGTTT
>OLKM01000783.1:0-215339 GCA_900291075.1 Melanogrammus aeglefinus
AGGGTGCTGACCCGGTTCTCGTGGCCAAAAAGAATGGACACCCGGGTTCCCTTCAGAACGTCCCACACATTGATGGTGTAGTCATTGTAACCGGCGAAAAGTAGCCTCCCTGGAACACATACAGCAATCAAATAACGTATGCATGCATTAGGCACTCAATGAGCAGGTGTTGAAAAATATCTTTAAAAACTCTTACCACTGAGAGAAAAGTCAACACTGGAGACACCAAAAATTATGCTTTCTTTGGAATAAATAGCGACCTCTCTGTCCGCTCTCAGGTCATATAGACGGCACTGCGGTACAAACACAAAGTACGTTCCAGTCTCAGCAGAGCAGTTTAAATATGCTGCCAGCTGCATGACATGAGCCACCTTCAGTGGGACAGGAGCTTTGGGGTGAAATGAGGTGTGAATTGTGTAGTATAGTACTATAGTAGTAGTACAATCGTTGATCACTCACAGTAGCATCGTCAGAGCCAGATGCAAACGCATCTCCACTGGGGTAGTACCTGTTGGAATTGAGAGAGAAGACATGTTTAGCCCCCTTTTATATTAATTTATGTAAATAACAATTTGTATATTTTGTAATGTGCATTTGATAATCTTCCGATTACAAAGGGAACAATCTCTATATCACTAATTTAATTGTACTTTATATTTTGTAATGTGCATTTGATAATCTTCCGATTACAAAGGGAACAATCTCTATCACTAATTTAATTGTACTTTATTATTCTATAATTTATAACTAATTGTATGATTTAGAATCAATAATAAATGTATTCATTCCAAAAAGATATGTTTATATATTTACCTCTATATAGATTTCACACAGAACGTACCTCTTGAAACCCTTACCTGACACTGTTGATGTCTGAGTCATGGGTCTCAAAAGACTGGATGCATTGTCCTGACCGCATGTCCCACACATTGGCCTTCTTATCACAGCCCTTCAAAGCACACATGAGAAGGTTTTAGTAGCTGCAGACATATATAACAAAGACAACACTGTGTTAAACATGGCAGCCAGTCCTCCTCACCCCTGAGACAAAGGTGTTTCCAGTCTCAGACGGGGCCAGGTCCAGACAGAGCACGTCGGCTGCGTGGCCATGGAAACTCTGCAGCAGCTGGCCACTCTCCACATCCCATAATGCACATGTTCCATCGCCGCTGGATGTCAGGATCTGGTTTACAAAAGGAGAATATGGTTGTAGCTGTTGAGAATGTGTCATGTAATAACAATTTAAAGTGAGGATGTCAGAAATCTGTAATTAACTTCTAATTATGTTATTGAGGTTGAGCAAGGGGTGCATTAAGCAACAGAAAATGATGTTTGATGGAATCAAACAACCTCCCCACACAGCCAGGTTAGATTTGGCTTTGGTTTGGTTTTATACTTTTGTTTTAGGTTTTCCTTTAAGGTTTAGTGTTACAGTATGTGAAGTTATATGTTGTGCTTACACCCTGCATCATCCGTACAGCACATGTTCCAGTCATCCCTCCACTTAACTCACAACCCGATCACAGGTTGTATTCTTATGTTATTATTTCTAATGAATTTCTTACATTATCCTTTAATCCTGTGAGGACAGTCTTTAATGTTGACCTTTGAGCCAGGTCCTCACAGGGCCTAGTGACAGCATGTGATGGGACTCTGGAGAGGCAGCACCTCCACATGGAGACGCTCCACGGGAGGGACCCCAGCCCTGGAGACCCCCATTGTTAGCGGACTTTGCAACGCAAATTAATGTGCTTTTTGATATTTTTAAGATATTCAGAAGGTGTGCAATGGAAACATCCCTCTATGATATTTTATGGGTATTTACATTTTTAGTTCCTGTTGTCCATCACTTTTATGGCTTCTTTTATTTTGAAAAGCCTAAAACAGCAGTATTTAAATGGTGGTTACAATGGAATGCTGTGAATGGTTGATGCTGTCAATAAGGTGCAACGGGTTCTGTGCATTATGTTTAGTCTTTGAATTGATCCTGTGTTCAGTTGCTTATGTTGCCTTTTTTTTTGTTGCCCGTTCACAGGTTGATCCCTCAACCTACCACTAATACAAGGTGTAGAAGGCATATGGACAGGTGTTTGATTGGCCATGATTAAAGAGCTTATAACCCCGGCTCTAATCAATCCTTCCACTGCACTTGAGTCTTCGAGCCACTTTCACCTGCATGTCTGAGTTGGTGAAGCTGCAGGCAGACAGGTAGTTTGTGTGCATGGCAACAGACTTCTTCTTAGCTGCCAGGTTTTCGTTCTTGTCCAGAGACAGAGGGTAGACTGAGCATTTGTTATCCAGGCCCCTGTTCAATCAGATATTGGTTTAGCATCACAGTACCTGATCAAATTAATATGCATTTATTATAATAAGGGATAGAGGAATGTGAGATTAGGATGAGACACTGACCCACATGCAACTGCACAGCCAGAGGGTGCATAGGCACAGGCCATTACCCAGGTGCAAGGCATCGTCACCGCATGCTCCTAAAAACAATGCGTTCATTAATTTGGGAAAATATAGTATTTATGCAAATCCATTGATTATGCATAACAATGACAATACCTTGTTGGTGGTGAACGCATCCCATACAATGACTTTCCCATCCTATCACAACAAATAGAAGATATTTATTGCCAATATCACAACAGAGTACCTGCTTTTCTGCAGTAAGAGCAGGGAATCGTGGGGTAAATCTGGGTATGGGTTCTTCTAGCCTACGGCAGATTGCCACACCTGTGAAGAGCTGACAATCCGTCTCTTGTCCTTGCACCAGTCCATGCAAAGAACTTTGTTGCCATGGCCCTTCAGAGTTCTCCGAGTCTTCATGATGAACTGGCCCAACCCCTCGATCTTCTCTGCCACTTGGTGTACTGTCAACACAGTGCATACCCCCGTCAGACCGCTTCATAATAGAAGGGAATTAAACCGGATCCTGCTGATTCATTATTTCTACATAAGGTATTAAACCAAAGTAGGCATGAGCTTTATGATGCGTTTTAGAGTTGATTATTTTTTTAAGCTCCTTCACATTGCCAAAAAGCAATAGGAATTTCATGTCGCCTCAATGAGACACGATGATGGTCTGTTATTGCAGATGAGGTCTGCAATCATCGTATTAAACACTGCCGAGAAAACCATGAGCGACCACGCACATCCATGAGGAAATAACACTGGATCATTTAACGACAACACACGGACTCGGACTCGGACACAGAGATGAATCGGGCCTATGAAACCTCGCACTACTCACACTCGACATCGTGCAGCTTTGCCCTTTCCTCTTCGAGCTTCGACTTCAGCGTCTCCGACTCGGTCTTGAGATTGCAAAGGGTCTCGGTGGGTTGAACCTCCTGTGTCGCCATTTCAGGGATGACAGGGGGTCTCATGTATCTTCTGTTCTAGGAGCAGCGATGGGCAGCAGAGGTGGACCTGGCTCCCAGAGTCCCAGCTGATGTTGCCGTCGTGACGTCACATGGAAAAAGACCCGTCTAGTTTCTAGGGGAGGAGATTGTGTGGCGATGCTCAGCCTGTATCCTCAACCGAGTCTGAGCGGAACCGTTTAATCACACACACATCAAAGGTTAAATCCGAACGCTAATAACACTACAACAACTAATAATACTAATTATAGCCCTAATAATAATCTAATTATAACATTAAGAACGAGTCATCAAACATTACATATTTTTAAATACAACTCACTCAAATAAACTAATATAGATCACACACACACAAATGGAAGTAAATCTGTGCCATCGGATTTTGAAAATAAAAAGCCATTGAATTCTAAGCACTGAATATTTATGCATTGAAATGAAGTAGGCCTATCTGGATTTTTTTGCCTCTGAATTTAACTCAAATCATATTCGGCTTCATTTTGCAATGTTAAAAAATTCAAAATCAAATATTCAACGTTAAAAAATTCAACGTAAATATTTTCAACGTCCCCAAATTCAACATGCCAAATTCAGCTGCAAAATTCAATGTCAGAAAATTCAGTGTTAACATCCGGGGATCCATGGAAGAGCAATCAATCCTAGATGCTAGAGCGCGGTCAAGCAAGGAGAGTAATGAGATCGTCCCTCGCTGGTTCTTTCTTTCTTGATAGAAACGTTAATTCTAAATAGCATTTTACACAGTAGCCTATAATAGGAAATGCTCAAAGGTAAATCAACGTCATTAAACACTGACTGAAGTTTTTGATGGGGAGAGAAGCCACCGAAAAGTGTGAGCCTAGGGAGCGCTGTTGCCCATTTTCTGCAACATGCACGAGTTTGAAGCGTAGACAGTCGTTCACGCGCCGAAACATCCCCAAGCTTAAAATGTAACGTATGTATCATCATCGATCACTCGGATTAAGGGGTATTCTTATTGTGACACCGGATGGATATGCCTCTGTGGTGGCATAACACGAGCGCGCAGAGCCAACACTATTCTACAGATATGAGGATGACAAATTAAAAGCAGGTTGCTGTCGGGCGCCTCTTCCCGCGGTACGCCGTGCCTCCACTTGAACTAGGCCTACAGGCTGCTGCCGCTTCACTTGCGCAATACTGTCGACTTTGCGCTCTCGTTTCACAGTGGGCAGCGGGCTTCAGCATCACATCACAGATCGCCTCAGCATCACACCAAACGTAGGCAAAGTGACCTCGGGGGATTGCCCCAAATTGGTGCCCTAATAAATCGGGCTCCTTGACCCACTACAATTACACTTACGTTGCATGTAAATCCAGCCAAGTCACTGCAATCACACACACACACACACACACACACACACACACACACACACACACACACACACACACACACACACACACACACACACACACACACACACACACACACACACACACACACACACACACACACACACACACACACACACACACACACGCATTATTTCATCGTTTACTTCGTACTGCAGTAAAAAAAACAACGAAAAAACGGTGTGTGCATTATAACAAAAACATAAATTAAACATAAGATCCCCCCACCTTGTTATTAAATGTGCTTAATAAATAAATTTGATTTTATTTGATTAGTATTTTACAGACGGATAGGGCGTTAAGTAAGGTCCACCACCTTCTCTCCCCATAAAAAGCTAGTCAGTGTTTAATGACGTTGATTTACCTTTGATCATTTCCTATAGGCTACTGTGTAAAATGCGATCTAGCATCTAGGATCGATTGCTCTTCCATGGGTCCCCGGATGTTAACACTGAATTTCTGAAATTGATTTTTGCAGCTGAATTTCGCATGTTGAAATTGGGGACGTTGAAAATATTTACGTTGAATATTTAATTTTGAATTTTTAACATTAAAAAATAGAGCTTATTGAGTTAAATTCAGAGGCAAAAAATCCAGATACTTCATTTCAATGCATAAATATTCAGTGCTTAGAATTCAATGCCTTTTTATTTTCAAAATCCGATGGCACAGATTTACTTCCATAACACACACACTATTTCAAAAATAAGGAAAAACATTTCTGGCTTTTATTAAATTAACTACAATTGAATATCAGGAAAAGTGAAGAACTTCATACATTGACTTCATTAAACTAAGAATTTTTTTAAAAAAAAAACTAAAATGTAAATGAACCCCCTGTTTCAGATGTAATTCGAACACGATGAGATTAAAAAAAATACTTTTTCGGCTGAAAGTTCTGGCAAGGATTTGGAGAGGGGTGGGGTAATCCCTATGGTTACGACCCCTGGCAAATTTGTGATACTTTTTTAGTAAACAATTTTCTTATTTGCGTCATAATGACATGTGATGCATATGAAATTCTCCAAACAACGTGGCGTTATACTAAAGGTCTCGGGGAAGCCTGGTCCTCTCTTGGACCCCCACAACTAAATCAACTGCTGGCCAGAATGCCACACATTGGCACATGTTATACTAGAAGTATCCAAGAGGCTTGACCATCTCTCAAACACCTTATCCCACACTTAAGCAGACAGACACATAGCGAGAGCAGTACACGTCCACGCACACTTGGCCACCAGTGGCCCTTCATCGTGACGTCAAAGAGTATACTATAAGGCACTTTGATGTCACAGAAGTAATGCTCCATGCGTCCGGAGCCGAGTGGAAGGTTCACAAACTGTGAGGAGGCATAGGATTTCATGTTCTGCGTCAAGGAAGGAACTACGACTGGGAACTATGGACGTTTGCATCTCGGACTCGGTCTCTGTTCAGAACAGTGTCCCATGAGAGAGTTATAGTTATAAATAGAATATACATTTATAATCATATAGAGAGAGACACATACTGTATATATGCAATTATTTTACAATTAATTTAACAATGATGCATCAATTTACAATAACATTCTAAAAGTCACGGAACCATTAAGCTTGGTTGGCGTGCTAAAGGAAAGTGATAGTTTGGGTGATAAGGGATGGTCAGTCAGCCCAGGTGCAGACTGCTGGGGCTAGGGTTAGAGTTAGGGTTTAGGGCAAGGGTTAGGGCTAGGGTTGTGGTGTTACAGTCGGGAGAGGAAGCCCAGGTGCAGACTGCTTGGGACCTGCAGCAGCTCCAGAGCCTGAGCGGACGGGCAGAAGGGGAAGGTGACCTGGAAGCGGTACTGTGTGTCCAGCATTAGCTGGGTGGAGCCCTCGTGGTCCTGCAGCAGAGCCTGGCATTAGAGGGGGAGGGAAGAAAGGAGTGTGTGTTGAAGAAAGACACAGTCCTGTATTATCACCGTGTGTTTGAGCCAAATGAGCCAAATTGAATGGAAATGATATCAGAAGACCGACGAGCTGCGCAACGTACCTGGACTTTGCGGACAAAGGAAGACGTCACTCTTTTTTCAAAAGCATCGATTGGCGTGTAGGAGTTCAGGATCTTGATGATCTACAAACAGAAACCCAGAAAACACGATGCGAGCATGAGGTGGGTTTGGTTCTATGTGGTGCAGCAAACCAAAACATGGCAGCACGCCACAGCACCTGGACAGGGTTGAGCTCGGTGCAGTTGTCGGCGATGTCCTTGGCATCCTCGTCGGTGGACTTGTTGACCTGCAGCAGCCAGGCAGCCTGGGACAAAGGCTTCAAGGTGTCCATGGTGCTGGAGGCCCCCAGTCCCTGCTCCTTCAGCCACTCCTCCAGGTAGCTGATGTTACACCTGACCACACAGCACAGCACACAAGGCTCCGGGTTCACTTTGTCTCTATTGTTCATTGCTCTATTGTTCATGTTGTACAAACCCCCAAACACAAACTCTAACAAACGAACACACAAACACACTAACAAACCCACACACCCACCTGATTTGCATGCCCTTCCTGCAGGAGCACAGGTCCTTGCGAAGCAGGACGTTGTTGAGGGTGACGGCACCGGTGAGGAAGAAGAGCTGCTTGACGGCCTGCCGGAGGAGGCCGGCCTCCGTGCCATGCTGCGTCATGGTGGCGTGGAAGGAGCTGAGCATCTGCAGGATGGAGGTGATGGTGTGGGCCTCGGCGCCCGGGGGGGTGCTGGTCGAGCGCTGCCTTAAGCCCGGGGGCTTCATGCTGAAGACACCCTGCAGGCTTTCGTGCTCCAGCATGCCGGGCACTGCTCACAGGGACACGGAGAGAAACCTCAGAGGACAGGACATGGAAGGCTTCCAACCAGACACCGCATTAAGCTAGCCCCACATCGCCAGACCTACAGCCAACTGGAGCGGGAGTCTGGAACCTGTCTGTAGATATTTAATTGAAAAGGGGCTTCACTGAGGAGTTTTGCCAAGGGGCGTTACCAAGGGCGTCGCCAAGGGGCGTCACAAACGGCACCAATCAAAATGGAAGATGAGCTCGCGGAATCATCTGGTTCCCAGGCTAGTGGTATACAGGTTTAACCTTTTATCATATAATACATATCATTATTCATTATTCAGACCATATGATTTTAAACTATTTGAAAGGGTTTTCGATAATACAACTAGACAATGTTCAACATTTCCAACACTGATATTACTTTAGTTTAAAGTGAGCCGTCTCAGCATAAATTTGAACTCAAAGAGGCAGCTGCAGCGAACATCTTAGAAACATGAATGAACACCGGCATTTTGAAACTGATTTATTGTTGACACTGACTTAGTGTTGACACTTGATATAGTGTTGACACTGATTTATGTGCCATCATGTGAAGATAGTGAGACCATCCACATATTCAAGTTTGTATTGGAAACCCAAATATCCGTCTGGGCAAGTTTGTGGAGATATTTATTTCTGCATACGGGCGCAACCTGAGATTGTTTCAAAAAGGACAATCTGATTAAATAAGAAATTTACGTTTTTGCCCTCTGGCCGAAATGGTCGGAGCAAGCAAATAGGAAGTCCATCCGTGCAAATAGCTGTTACTCTTATCATCGTCATTCGGTCTATTTCATATCAAATATTTCCGATTGCTCTGTGGATTGCCTCACTTTCCTCAGGCCATTGTTTATGAGTTCTGCAGAATGTGGCACTCCTATTTACTCATTACATGAAATATTGTCTTACATTCTTTCAACAGCCTCAATGCCAGAGTGATCTGCAGGGGGACACAGCAGGTGAACTGTGACACAAGGGATTAAGGCTGTTGTGTGGGACAGACCTATCATGGGGGTGAGGGTCTTCTCCATGGCGGTGAGGAAGCGGTGATAGATGTGGATGGCCAGGTCACTGAGGATCTGCCGGTGCTCGGAGAGGTCAAAGTTCTTCAAGCAGTTGTTGTTCTGCCGCGGTGTGTTCTGCTTCATGAACTCCTGTTTCAGAAATGGAAAGACTTGATGAAATTCACACATTAACAGGAATTAACACACACACAGATATATATCTATACCACCCCCCCCCCCAACACAAACACACACAGAATAAAAAAAAAGGCATACCTCCTCGCCGCTGTACTGTTTTAAACAGTTGATCAGGTGATTTGTGTTAGAGAGCCAAAATGAGAGTGTTTCAAAGTCTTTTTGATGATCCTGTAAAGAAACACAAAACATATTTTGGTAAGACTGCCAACAGTACATAATGTTAATCATGTCATTTAAATTTACATTTAGGGCATTTAGCCGACGCTTCTATAAGAAGTGCAACAATATATCGCTGTCGGTACAGAAAGGATGTTCATAGAACCAAGTGCAAGTACAACAATCACGAGGCTAACCAATTCCCTGTGTTACAACAATGATAGCAGCTACTGCAGTTGCTACATAGTTAAGTACTATAATACAATACAAACCCAACACAATACAATACAGTGAACAACGGTGGCCAGAGGGGGGAGGGTGGCTATGCAGAGTTGAGGGGGACTCTGAACAGGTGAGTCTTGGATCTTTTTCGGAAGATAGTGAGCGACTCTGCGGTCCTGAGAATGGCAGGGAGCTCGTTCCACCACTGAGGTCCCAAAACCGAGAAAAGTTGTGACTTTGCTGAACGACCTTTGCTAGCTCTTAGCGATGGCGGTACCAGACGTCCAGCTGAGGTAGTTGAGTGGAGGGATCGAGCTGGGGTGTGTGGCTTTAGCAATGCTTGGAGGTAGGCAGGGGCAGTTCCATCGACTGCCTTTTATGCCAGTACCATCGTCTTAAATTTGATGCGAGCTACTACAGGGAGCCAGTGGAGGTCCCGGAAGAGGGGGGTCACATGGGAGAACTTCGGTAGGTTGAACACGAGGCGCGCTGCCGCATTCTGGATGCGCTGCAAAGGTTTAATCGCAGAGGCAGGAAGTCCAGCCAGGAGTGAGTTGCAGTAGTCGAGGCGGGAGATGACCAGTGATTGGACTAGAAGCTGAGCTGCTTCCCTTGTGAGGAAGGCCCGGATTCTGCGGATGTTGTAAAGTGCATATCTGCAGGATCGGGCCACCGCAGTGATGTTTGCCGTGCAGCATAACTGGTTGTCCAATACCAAACCGAGATTTCTGGCAGTTGGAGAAGGAGATAGAGTGATACGGTGACCAGTAAATCCATGTGTGGGCAATCTTTCCCTGGGATTAGGAGGAGCTCGGTTTTGTTGAGGTTAAGCCTCAGGTGATGGGCAGTTGTCCAGGTGCTGACGTCCGCCAGACATTCCGATACGAGTGTTGCAATCAAGGCTTTACAGATGAGGGGAAAGAGAGAAATAACTGAGTGTCGTCAGCATAGCAGTGATAGGAAAAGCTTTGTGAAGCAATTACAGAGCCCAGAGATCTGGTAGAGGGAGAACAGAAGAGGCCCCAGTACAGAGCCTTGAAGGACCCCCAGTTTCAAGCGTGCAAGGTTTGGACAAGGAGCCATTCCATGTCAATTGATAGGTGCGGTTCATCAGGTAGGATGTGAACCAGGAAAGAGCAGATTCAGCGATGCCAAGTTCAGCAAGAGTGGCAAGGAGGATCTGGTGGTTCACCGTGTCAAATGCTGCGGACAGGTCGAGGAGAATGAGAACCGATGAGAGGAACGAGGCTCTGGCAGCACGGAGGGACTCAGTCACCACGAGGAGAGCCGTCTCAGTGGAGTCTGCCTTCTTGAAGTCTGACTGGTGAGGGTCAAGCAAGGTGTTAGATGAGAGATACGCGGACAGTTGGTTAGCAATGGCACGTTCCAGTGTTTTAGAGAGGAATGAAAGAAGAGATACCAGCCGGTAGTTCTGGATGTCGGTGGTATTAAGAGTTGGTTTTTTGAGGAGAGGCTTTATTCTGGCAGTCTTGAAAGATGCTGGAACAATGCCTGAAGTGAGGGAGGAGTTGATAAGTGGGGTGAGAAATGGCAGGATGACGCTTGAGACATCCTGGAGGAGAGAGGAGGGGAAAGCGTCAAGGGGGCAGGTGGTGGCATGGTTAGATGTTATTATTCAGTTGACCTCGTCTGAGCTGAGAGGGCTAAATTGGGTAAAGACGGAGAAGGGGATTGGAGGAGGGAGGATGGAGGCAGAGATGAAAGAGGAGCTGATGTCCTTCACTTTCTGGGTAAAGTAGGTAACAAAGTCATCGGCAGTGAGGCAGGAAGGTGGTGGGGGTGAGGGAGGGTTGAGGAGGGTCGAAAACAGGGAAAACATTTTCCTGGGGTTTGAGGCAGAGGAGTTGATTTTGGTCCGGTAGAAGGCAGATTTGGTTCTTGGCACACTAGAGGTGAAATCAGAAACAAGGAAAAGATAGTGGGATAGATCATTAGGACAGTCTGATCTCTTCCATTTCCACTCAGCTGCCCGCAACTTTGTTCTACAAGTCTGCAGAGGATCGGACAGCCAAGGAGGGGAGGGTGAGGATTGCGCTGGTCTGGAGTGGAAGGGACAGAGGGAATCCAAGGAGGAGGAGAGGGAGGATAGCAGAGTGTCTGAAGATTCATCTGTAGATAGTTGAGAGAATCGTTCGATAGAAGGTAGTGAAGACAGAACAGTAGAAGCAAAGGTAGAGGGAGAGAGGGATTTGAGGTTACGGTGAGTGGTGACAATGCGGGGACTAGAGAGGAGGGGGGAGATGATTTCAAGGGGATAGAAAAATCATCAAAGTGATGGTCAGGCACGGGGAGCAGGGTAACGGAGAGAGCAGAGGTGCCGCAGGACCTAGTAAATATTAGGTCAAGCTGGTTCCCGGCCCTGTGTGTGGGAGGAGAAGGGGTTAGTGTTAAGTCAAAGGTTGCGAAAAAGTTGGTTCGTTCAGGTGAGTGCAACTTCTCTGGCAGGATGTTGAAGTCGTCGAGGATAACGAGTGGTGTGCCATCCTCAGGAAAGCAGCTGAGGAGGGCATCCATCTCATCATAGAAGTCACGGAGGGGACCTGGAGGACGGTAGATCACCACAATGGAGAGCTTGATAGGAATGGTGACAGTGACAGCGTGGAGTTCAAACGCAGATCTGGACAAGTGTTCTAGTGGAAGGACCTGGTAGGACCACATGGGCGAGATGAGGAGTCCGGTCCCTCCTCCTCGCCCGGATGGTCTAGGGGTGTGCGTGTGAGAATGAGTAGACAGTGGAGAGGGCAGCAGGAGTAGCAGAGTTCTCTGGAGTGATCGAAGTCTCTGTCAGGGCCAGGAAGTGAAGGGTCATGAGGGACGCGTGGGCTGAAATCAAGTCCGCCTTCTTGACAGCCGATTGGCAGTTCCAGGATCCTCCCATCACCTCAAGGTCAGTGTAAGCAAGGGTAGGTGGATGGCACAGATTAGTCGGGTTACTGCCCCGAGCAGAGGAGCTACGGTAACGCCATCTACGAGTGGAAATCCTGACAATGAGTGAAGTACGACACATAGCTACAGTAGGGCAGGTGGCCTCCCCGGACTCCCACAGAGAGACACCCTTGGTTTTTGTTTCCCGGGTCTTCGGTTGCTGGGTCCTGATGCTACATCTGATGCTAATAATAGCTAGCCCTTAAGTGGGCAAGGTAGCTCAGGCAGGCTTAGCTCCGCCGTGGGAACAAAAGCTATCAAGGCTTTTGTTACCACCGTAAGTGGCAGAAACTAGCAAGAACGACCACTTAACTGATAACAACAACACAGGCCTAAATCACATTGCAGTAACAGATGGAAAGTTAGAACAAGCAATCGTAATTCTAAACACTACTAATCTTAGTTACCAAACTCACCTAGAGCCAGATATGAAACAACCTTCTTGTATGACAAAATGTATTATACTGAGTTTACTCAGCTTCCTGACTCTGCTAAATAGGCAGACTTGGTTCCGCCCAGCTATCAAGGCTTTTGTTCCAACCGTAAGTGGCAGAAACTAGCAAGAACAACCACTTAACTGATCACAACAGCACAGGCCTTAATCACACTGCAGTAACAGATGGAAAGTTAGAACAAGCAATCGTAATTCTAAACACTAGGAATCTTAGTTACCAAACTCACCTACAGCCAGATATGAAAAAACCTTCTTGTAAGACAAAATGTCCATCCCTTTCCTCTGCCTACTTTCTATGCACCACCAAAAGTATAATGAATTTATACTCCAAAATCTGCCTTTTAATAGACTGGGCTGAAAGAGAGAGAATCGACCCTGGGTCCCTATTAGCCGTACGGCCCATACTGTCCTGTGTGTGGTGAGCAGGTAGCAGGCTGTGAGCCGCCTCACCTTGATGACCGTCTTGACCCCCGTGATGACGCCGTTCATCAGGCTCTTGAGCTTGGTGCCGTCATTGAGGTAGTCCGAGTGGCGGATGCACATGTAGATGATGTAGGCAGCCAGACCGGGGATCATGTTGACCACCACGCCCCGGGGCTTCAGGTCTGAGCACAGACAGGGGTTAACAAATTAAATTGAAGTGTATAAACAGTGGTTAAATTGGGATTTTCTATGTGGGGGGGCTCTGATCCGGAGGGGCCGCCGCTCCCCATACGCAGAGCCAAAATTAAGGTTGCAAAAAAAAATCCATGATATTCGTTATATTAGTACATTAAAGAAATTAGCATTTTTTATATGTTGCTTAATATGTAACGGTCTCCGACTGCAATGAAGCACACGCACAAGCCGAGCAGGGGGGGCGTGGCTTTTGTGATTCCTGATTGGATGGAGGGGAGGGTGTGCAATTCGAAAAATAAATCGTTAGTCCAGTAAATCCAGCCGCCCGGGATTGTACCTTTAAAGGCTAGCCGATAGGCTACGTCACCATCATGTTAACGCGGGCTTTTAAATCTAACCTGCTGTGTAGCTGTGTTGCGCGCGCTCTCTGTCTCTAACTCTCTGTCTCTAAAGCCTGCCACACACATAAAGATTTTATAAATCTCAACCGATTTTTTATCTGTGAGAGACCCCACACATGAAGATAAAAAATCTGTGATTTAACTGTTTTGATCGTATTGTGTGTGGTGTCCTGCGATATTCCAAACACAGCACACAACACACATTAAGATTTGTCAATGGGGACTCCCGATTGTCGGCTTCCCCCCCACACAAGACGATTTGACACCACAACGTTCTCCGCCGACAATCGTAAATATTGAACATGTTTAATATTTACGATTGTCGGCGCCGACTGATTTCGGAGCCGATTGTCAGCCGAATTTCACTCTTAACACACCACACACTACAAGATAATCTTATAAAATAATCTTAAGAGCTTAAGATAATCGGGCGATGTCTGTCCGTGTTCGGAAGGGGGAAAATCGGGGCAAAATCAGCCCGATTATCTTTATGTGTGTGCCAGGCATTATGTTAATTTTTCCTGCTTAATGAAAATGCAAGCCCATATCTAATGATATTAGCCTATTGTTTTAATTTAGTTTCTCTTACCTCGCCATTCACCTGTCTACTACGATAATTATGTCTGATGATGACCGTTAGAATGATTTGACGTTGTGTTGTCTGATCTGGGGGGAGGAGGAGCTGCTGCGCAAGTTTCGTGCGCGATATGCCTACTTCTCAAACTTGCTCCAGATGTCTAGGCCAGCCTATCCCTACTCCATTATTTAGAATTGTGTTTTAAAACAACATTGATTTGCAATGGAAAAGTTGTAAATGAGTAGGACAACATTGCTCGTGATGGACTAGGCAGACTGCCAAAATCGGCTGGAGCTGATCTGCTGCGCAGAACTCCAGACCCGGCCGCTTATGTGCCGGGGCTCCGCCCCGGACAGCCCCGGCCCAATTTAACCTCTGTGTATAAATATAAATATTAAGAAATAATGATTAAATATAATCATATATATCTTTCTCTAACTCTTGTTTCCATAATGTAGTACTTTAAGCAGTCCTCATCCTCATCGTCATCCGCTTATCCGGGGTCGGATAAGCAGGGGGGACCACCACCCCAGTTTGTCACTCCTTTGGCACTGTACCCGACTCCCACACAATGTTGAATAGGCATGTCAACCATGATAGCCCCTCAACACCCAGAGCTTTTAGCATTTCTGGCTGGATCTCATCAATCCCTGGGGCTTTGCCACTGCGGAGATGTTTAACTACCTCAGTGACTTCCATCAGGGAAATTGACGATGAACTCAACCTCTAGCTCTGCCTCCATCATAGAGGGCGTGTTAGTCGGATTCAGGAGTTCCTCAAAGTGTTCCTTTCAATGTTCGACTACCTCCTCAGTTGAGGTCAACAGAGTCCCATCCTTACTGTACACAGCTTGGATGGTTCCCCGTTTCCCCCTCCTGAGGTGCCAGATGGTCTTCTAGAAACACTTTGGTGCCGACCGAAAGTCCTTCTCCATGGCCTCTCCGAACTTCTCCCACACCCGCTGCTTAGCCTCCGACACGGCAGCGGCTGCAGCCCTTCGAGCCTGTCAGTACCCTGCAACTGCGTCAGGAGTCCTCCGGGATAACATATCCCGAAAGGCCTCCTTCTTCAGTCGGACGGCTTCCCTGACCACCGGTGTCCACCACGGTGTCCGAGGGTTACCGCCCCTTGAGGAACCTAAGAGCCTGAGGCCACAACTCACTGCTGCAGCTTCAGCAATGGAGGCTTTGAACCCCGCACACTCCAGCTCAATGCCCCCAACCTCCACAGGAATGCTAGAAAAGCTCCGCCGGAGGTGTGAGTTGAAGATCCCTAGGACAAGGGCCTCCTCCAGGCGTTCCCAATCCACCCGCACTACCCGTTTGGGCTTACCAGGTCCGCCCAGAATCTTCCCCCATTCCCTGATCCAACTCACCAACTGATGGTGGGCGGTTGACAGTTCCGCCCCTCTCTTCACCTGAGAGCACAAAACATGCCGCCTCAGATCAGATGACACGATCACAAAATCGATCATCGATCTTCGCTCCAGGGTACTCTGGTACCATGTACACTTATGAGCACCCTTATGTTCGAAAATGGTGTTTTTTATGGCCAATCCATGTCTAGCACAAAAGTCCAGTAACAAACGACCACTCGGGTTTAGATCAGGGAGGCCGTTCCTCCTCACCACGCCTCTCCAGGTGTCTCCATCGTTGCCCCACCATGGCGTTGAAGTCTCCCAGAGTAGAACTACGGAGTCCCCTACTGGAGCCCCATACAGGACCCCATTCAGGGTCTCCAAGAAGGCCGAGTACTCTGAACTGCTGTTCGGTGCATACGCACAAACAACAGTCAGAGTTTCCCCCCCCCACCAGCCTTATGCGCATAGGGAGGCGACCCTCTCGTCCACTGGGGTAAACTCCAACACCGCGGCGCTCAGCCAGGGATTTATGAGTGTCCCCACACCCGCCCGGCGCCTAACACCTCTGGCAACTCCAGAGAAGAATAGAGTCCAACCCCTATCCAGGAGTACGGTACCAGAGCTGAGACTGTGCGTAGGGGTAAGCCCCACCAGATCTAACTGGTAGCACTCCACCTCCCTAACAAGCTCCGGTTCCTTTCCCAACAGTAAGGTGACATTCCACGTCCCCAGAGCCAGCTTCTGCCGCTCAGGTCTGGTCCATCAGGACCACTGACTTTCACCGCCACCCATGTGGAACCCTTCCTCCCGGCAGGGTCTCTCCTCCTCTTGGTTGTTTTTCCATGGGGTCTTGGTGACCATTCTTAGTCTGGCCCCTCACCTGAGACCACTCTGCCATGGGAGACCCTACCAGGAGCACAAGGCTCCAGACAACACAGCCCTCAGGTTCACAGGGACACGCAAACCTCTCCACCACGATAAGTTGACGGTTCCAGACGGTTTAAGCAGTTTCTTATTTAATTTATTTTATGTTCTCTGATGATTCTTGCAGTTTTTAGGTCTTATCTTCATGGTAGAATGCACAACTGTACGTCACTAATGAACCTAATGTTATCAACAGGCCTGATTGTGAGTCCTGTAGCAAGGTGAAAGGAATGGACAAGTACCCAGGATGATGTTTTGAATCAGCCTGGTCTCGTCCTCTCTCTTACACTCCAGCATACCCAGGTAATCTTTGGGGATCGTCGGGGAAGAGGCTGACTTGGCTGCAGGGAATAAAATAATCACAATATAGCAGTTAGAGGAGAATAAGTTAAGAGGACACCATCACAGTGCAAAGTCCAAAAACACAAACCTCTCTCTGATTTCTCAAGGCTCTTTATCTGACTCTGGAGTTTCTTAATCAGGCGGTCCTTCTTGTCCAGCTGCTCTTCAAAGTCCTGTCACAGTGTACAATGGTATATTACATTTATGAAGGCTTCAACGTGCAATATGCAGCTTTTTCATTGCAGCAATAACGTAATTGTTTGAACCAAACCCAAATCCCTGAGGGCTCAGGGATATATTCAAGGTAAGTCAATCAGTGTGAACAAAAAGAGAATCTTAAAACTATACCAACACCACTGCAATTAGATCAACTTAACAAAGCACAGAACACACACACACACACACACACACACACACACACACACACACACACACACACACACACACACACACACACACACACACACACACACACACACACACACACACACACACACACACACACACACACACACATACACGCATACCAGACACACAAAACACATACCATATTGTCAGCTGTTAGCTGCGAAGCCTCTTGACTCAGCCTTGTCTTGGCCTCACTCTCCGCCAAGTGCTGCTTGAGGAGCTGCTGGTTCTGCTCCTGGAGCTCCTCCACCCTCCCGTGGAGTTCCGTCCTGTCCGTCTCAAGCTCCTCCGCCTGCTGCTTCAAGTGCCTGAGCAGCAGCGACACACATTTCAGCTAAGATACATATAAATAATATATTAATACCCACAGTGGGGAAACAATGTGAGCTTCACTCACATGCACTGGGACTGCTCCTCTTCGATCTTCTTCTGCAGATTGTTGGTGATCTGGTCTGTTTTCTCTATCCGGTGGAAGGTATAATGAAAGGAGATATGTTAGAAAACACATCACCACAAGATCCCCGGTATAGAATTCTTGAATTTGTGATGCAGTGTTTTGGTTTTGTTCTTCCAACCAGCGATCTCTCTGGACTGCACTTCAACATGAGCCTCCAGGTCCTGCTTTTGTCTCTGCAGCTCAGACACTTGTTGCTTTAACTCTGGTATGATCTTTGAATAAGAAAACAAAACCAAAAATAAATGAGGTAGGCCGCAGTAAGACCCTCCCTCACTTGGAGAGCAATGCCAGCGAGCAGAATCTCTGTGGTCACGTACTGAGTTCTCCCCGCTGAGCCTGGCCACCTCCTGGCGGATGTCCTCGTTGACGTTGCTCTTCTCATGGAACAGCTTCTGTAACTGGTTGTTTTCCTTCTGGAGGTGCTCCAGTTTCAGCGTCAGGCCGTGCACCTGGTTCTCCGAGTTCTCATTCTGCTCCCTCCTTTGGTTTTCCAGCATGCTGCAGTCAATGAAGGATTATTGCATAGGACTACTTTATGTTGAAGCACAGACACCATTCCATATTCTCAGCAAAACATTTGCACTCATACATTAAAAGGCACAGACACATTGAATAAAAGAGGTGAAGAAGTGTCTCTTTTAGACAATGTTGAAGACCACCAATCCAAGAAGAATGCTAGTCGGTAAAATGAGTATGCAGAAAGTATAATAACTCAATCAAACCTGGTCACTTTCTGAAGCCCGTCAAAAGCAGTGAGCAGATCTCCGATGTCGCCGTGGTTTTCATCGTCATCTGAGCTGGACCTTCAGCCAAAAATCAACCATAACATCAACCTCCATATGACCAAATTGAGATCTAAAACATGTACACCATAGTGAATATTGTACATTACCCAAAAATAAACTCCTCTTCAGCCACACCACCAAGGAGCTGTCTTCTAATCACACTCATTTTGGCTACAGGAGAAACAAAATAAATCATTGTAGTTAAATTAGCATATGAAATGTTGCATTAGCACACAGTCAGCTCGAAGGCATGGGAGGGAATCAAGACAAAGAAAAAAAGAAGAGTACTGCAGTGTAACAGTAGAGCAGGGATTTTCAACCATTTTTGTTCTGAGGACCAACATATTCATAAAAAGATTTGGTGGTCCGGGAGTCAATTTGAATGGCTTCATTTTAAGATACATCCTTTTAAATCAAAGGATACGGCTGTTGATGGTTCATGATGGTTTATTAGTCATATTCACAACAATTAAAGCAACAGCAATGAAACGCTCGATTCTCAGGCTCGTTCAACAAAAGCAATAATATAAAAAACTAAATTTTTTAAAAGAAACACAGAATCACCTGTGACTTCAATAAACACAAAAGTAGTGCAAAGACACTTACGGTGCTTCATTTACAGTGGTTTAGTTGCATAGTCAATAGATTTTATATCTTTTAAGAAGCTATGATTTTAAGATGAAATAACATGACTCGTATAGTTAATAAAATAAGATACATAAAATATGATGAAAAAAGGAAAAAAACTGTATACTGTATAAAGGCTGTATACTATATATATTTTTTTTTTTCTGGAAATATTTCAAAGCCCAGTACTAACGGGGGTTTGGAATCGCTGCAGTTGAGTACCTCTGGCCTGCTCCGCCTGCTCCCTCCTCCTCCGGTTTGTGGCGTCTCGCAGGGTCTGCAGGCTGCGGAGGTCCTTGCGGAGCTCAGGGATGGTCTTCACGTGCTTGGTGAGCTGCACCACCTGCTCCTGGAGGTCCGAGGTGACCTGGCCTTCCTGGCCCATCTGCAGCTTCAGATGACCCCGCTCCTCCTTCAGCCTCCTGATCTCCTCCTTCAGCTCCGCCAACTCTTTCTCGTGGTCCTCCCTCAGGATCTCCATGTTGTTCTCGGCAATCCTGACGCCAAGAAAGCCATGAGGGTTGGATTCTGTACACAAAACCGCCTCCCCCTCCCTTCCCCTCTCGTGTTGAGGCCTCCCCCCCCCCTTCCCTTCTATCCCCCTCCATGTTAAAGCCCCCCCTCCCTGCCCCTCTCTTGTTAAGGCCTCCCCCTCCCGTGTTAAAGTTCTCCCCTGTGAAACGTACTTTCTCAGTCTTTCCTCGGTTTCTTTCTCTTCCTTCAGCACTTTCTTCATTTGATCAAAGCGGTCTGCGGAGGTAATCATGTTTAAAAATTATTATTTCCAAAGACTAGGAGGAGGCTTGAATAAGTGCAGAATTCTCACCTTTAGCTTCTTTGCAGGAAACCTCTAAGTTTTTCTCCAGGGTTTGCTTTTCAAGTGTCCGAGCCTCCATCTCCCTCTGAAGCTTTGCCAGTTCCTTCAGTAAAAAGAAGACAAGACAGAAGTTCTAAAGAAGGGGACTGGAACATCTGATGGCAGACATGAGGCAACACCAGTCCGGTGTGTGTGTCTTGGGCTTCATGTCCCCAAGTTCGACCCCCACTGACCTGACTACGGTCCTCTTTGGCCTTCTTCTGTCTGCTTTCCAGGGAGACCTTCTCCCCGGCGGCCTTCTGCAGCTGGGCCTCAAGCCCATGGAGCCGGTCCATCGTCTGACCGTGGCTGCTGGCCAGGCTGGTGAGCCTCTCCACTAGCCCTCGGTTCTCTTTGTTCTGGGAAATTGCACCGTCCACGGGTTTACCAACCAGATACCAACCAAATGGGAATGAGATTCAAGGGTGAATTTGATGTATTGAGACGTGTCAACCGGTGTGGACAATGTAAGCTTTGGCTAAACGTGTCCCCTCAATGTAAATGTTGACACTCTAGGCCCCTGATGTTCCCTTCTTCTCTATTTACATATTCATCACATATACAGTACTTGTACAATTGCATGAAGTCATTGCACACTCCACAAAAGTGCAGTGCTAGAACCAATATTCTAGATTCAAAGAATCTAGAATCCATGGATCGGATTCTAGGAGGAGCCGGGGATCGAAATAGAAACCTTCCGGTTACCAATCAACCCGCTCTACCTCCTGAGCTACTGTCACCCTAAGGGACAGGCCTCACCTGGTCCTCAATCTTTTTCCTGAGGTTCTGAACGCGGAAAGACAACTGGATGTTGATGACCAGCCGCCTCATGGTCTGGAAGCGGCGGCGGGCCAGCCAGGCGCGGGCATACTTCTGTAGGACCAGGGCCTTCTGCACCTCCACCATCTGAGGAGGAGGAGACAGGTGGAGCAGAACAACACCGGGTTGCAGTCGATTAGACTCTGAACCTCAGCAAGATGCTAAGCTAAGCTCAATTACAAATATTGTTCAAATCAAGGGTGACTTTAATTTAAAAAGTACAATACGCAAACAATCGTTGCTGTATATGTGCTCTCAAACCCATTCCTTCATGTAGACACTGACTGGTTCATCACTCCAACTGTGGCTGAGTAGAGAAATCTCAAAATTCGTATTTTCTGCAATCATTGTTTTTAAAGCGTAGTCTTTTTTTAAATTTAGACTTGAATTAGGGTGAATTTGGCTGAGAGCCAGATTAATCTGTGAGCTCATTTATTATTTGCTCAGGCAGCTCCAATCAAGACAGATTTCCAGCCGACCACGGTCTGACAGAGGTGCTGGCCAGGCTGGGGAGTCTCTCTGATAACCCACGGTTCTCTTTGTTCTACAAGATCCCACAGCCTACACATTTATTAACCAGACACCAACACCAGACACCAACAGAATGAATTCAAGCACCTTTTGGAAGAATTGACACTCGTTAACCAGTGTGGACAAGTGTAAGCTTTGGCCAAATGGGTCCGCTAAATAAAAATGTTGATTTAAATGTAGACTGTAGGACAAAACTTTTGGAGACTTGTGGCCCTGGTCTAAGCCAGACCGGGCCCAACCCCAACCTATATTGGACATTTTTGATACCACGTCTGAACAGAGGAAGGCCCTTGAAGTGAAAACGACCAAGATGGCTGCCGATGATTTTGATCCGTTGAGTCCACCACAACCACCGCATTTAAAAAACTGGACAGTATGTATTCTCTCAAAGAGGATCAAAGAACTGCATTCAATGTCTTTGTTGATGAGATAGACACGTCTGTGTACTTTGAAAGTATTTGTTAAAGTTTAATTTACCAACCATCACTAATCGTAAAGTCACATGTTTCGTTGCTCTGATTGTTCTTCTATCAAAGAGCGTCCAGAGTAACTTTATCTGAACCGGTTGATAACGTTCCTTGGAGATCGAAAATGAAGAGTTTCAGACTAATAAACAGTAGAGAATTAGTCTGGAAATGTCACCTTAGCTTGAAATAGCAAATCTTAAGTGTCATACCTTTAATTAATACAACAATAAAAAACATTTTGGTTCATCAAATCAAACCTTTTTGTATCGTCTGCGGGCGATCCAACCCCGGGTGAAAGCCTGTATGGTCACAGTGGCCAGACGGACCAGCAGGTAGATCTGCCTCATCCTATAGCCTCTCCAGTGTCTCTGGAGTACTAGCGCTGCCCAGCCCTGTTTGATGGCCGCAGCGCTCACCATCTTACTGTTGGGAGAACAAACAATAGTCAGGAGACACTCACTGCTGATTGGTAGAACAAACAAACAAGAATAATCCAATTGGACCTGGACCTTTTTAAAACTCCTCACCGGATCTGTCTCTGTCCGCGAACGTACTGCTGCAGCACGATGACGGCCTCTCTGGTCTGGAGGTACCACCTCCTCTGGCTCCACCCCCGGACATGCTTCTGGAGGATCACGCAGGCGCTGCGGAGCCGGTCCAGACGCAGCTTCTCCAGGTACGCCACCTGACCAGCCCTGAAGAAGATCTTGGTCCGGCCAAATTTGTACTGGTTTGAATCCTTGAAGTAGAACAGCACATGTGACCAAAGTGAGACACTCGTAGGCAGCACTAAGTGATTGATGTTAATAACAATACCTTCTGATGTTACTTAAACATATTCCCTATACAGGCATTGTTGAACCTGAATAATCCTTTGCACTGCAGTCTTGCAGGCTTCTTGCTTGTCCTTAACGGCCAACTCCATTGGAGTCATCAGGATACTGTAGCGGCTGTAAAACTCAATGTATGTCCACCTGCAGACCAACATGGGAAGTACAGCACATGTTACATTAGCAGTGAAATATCATCATCATTAACACTACTATTCGATCAACATGACAGTATGACGTCCAGTGCTGCCAGTGTCGTACCTAGAGGGGTAGCTCTGAGCGCTAATATGAATCGTCTCAAGGACTCCACAGGCCCGCAGCTGCTGCACCACCCTCCTGGAGTCATACCTTCACATACACGCACAGGCACACGCACACACGCACACACACACGCACACACACACACACACACACACACACACCACACACACACACACCACACACACACACACACACACACACACACACACACACACACACACACACATTATTCACAGGGCCATTTTGGTTATACAAATACCGGTGTGCGTTTGAATTATGTTTATTCACTTAGCCGGCATCTTTGTTCTAAACGTGTGCTGTTGATGGTGTTCGGAATCCGTAGTTATTCAATTAATGATTCAGTTTGACGCATTGAGTGACATCTAACGGTGCAGATGGGGTGGTCAGTTGGTTTCAATTTGCAATCTGCAACTTCCCCACTCGATAGCTCTAAATCCTTCACACTGCACCTTTGATTATTCAAATAATAAGAATGCAGTCCCGTTTACATGATTCTCACCAAAAGTTAGGTACACATATTATTCAAAAAAGTTCCAGCTATTAGTTCGGCCACCGAAGTGCGTCCCCCACCCCACGCCCTGAGTTTGGACTCACTCGAAGGGCAGCTTCTCATCGTTGGGCTTAATGCAGCGCACATAGTGAGGGGTGGTGGCGTTCAAAGTCTCCATCAGAAGGTACAGGGAACTGCGGAACTACAGAACCAGGAACGCCAGGAGCACCAGGAACGCCAGATCCCATGGAAAACCAGATATCAGCAATAATAAAAGAAAAAAACGACAAAACAAACACAAAATCCAAACTGAAGGGCGCCATTCCAAACTGTAAAGCAAATACAAGATATGGTCGTTTGGCTGTCGCTGTGCGTAGTGTACATAGTAAACATGTTCACCTTATCTCCCACTGTGGTCCTGAGCTCCTTATTGGCTGGCTTCACCCCAGGTCGGGCAGGCTTCACTTGGAAACCCTTAGTGGGTTTAATGCTCTGCGCCTCTTCATGAAAGAAGTTGGCCAGGAATTCAAACTGATGAAGAAAGAACATGTTGAAATATGGAGGACGTATCTTCCTTGATATGGTAAAGTATTCAATGAATACCTTGCTGGCTCGCATGATCTCCAACAAGTCCTCATAGAGTGCATCTCTGTTCTTCTCCAGAAATCCTTTGCTCTGGTATTCTACCTGTGAAAGAAAGAGCAGAGGTTTTATTGTTGCTGTCATGGCACTATTCCTCGATACTGAGTAGACACCGGCACCTCATGACCACACACACCTTGTCTGCAAAGTGTTGGATCATAAAGGCCTCATTGGACATTCTTGGCTTCTCAAAAAGAGGGTTGTCGTGCAGGTAGTTGTACAGCTTCTGAAGCCAGTTCTGATCTGTTCCTTGAGGAAACTGAATGATGTTCAACCAGGACACAGAGAAACACGTAGGTCAAACATGTACGATATGAACATCAGAATAAAAAGAGCCAAATCGTCGACTTGAAGCTAGCAAGTGAAGGAAAGTTGGATCATAAACTTGATCATCTCACCAGACATTCTTCATCCAGGAGATCTAGAATCCCCATCTTGGCTTCAATCAGATCAATGACAGGCTGGTTGTCATAGAAATCGATCAGGGTCCATGGGATGTCCTCCTTCATGTACTCCTCCTGCTCCAGTTTGAATACGTGCTAATCCAAACAACACAGGGACTAATGGTTATATTAAACCGCTTATGAGCAGGTCGGTACAAAAGGATATTTGGGTTTAGACGTAAGTTTCACGCTGTACCAAGTTAAACTGCTGCTGAAGTTTCTCATTTGCGTAATTAATACAGAATTGTTCGAAGCTGTTGGTGTCAAACGTCTCAAACCTGTTAACAAAGCAGCAAAAAGACAAGCAACCACAGAAATTATGGATGATTCAAACTAAAGCAACAAAGATTCAGACATCCCCTTACCCGTAGATGTCGAGGACGCCTACGAAGGCATGTTGCATTCCCGGGACTTTCAGTGCGGCGTTGATCTTCTGGATGACGCAGTCGAACAACTTGGCATAGATCTGCTTGGCCAGGGCGTCACGGGCACTTGTGGCCCGCTTCGGGGGCACCGGCTTCACCACCGTCTCCATTACTAGCACCATCCTGCGGTTACACAGCCAGCGACACAGCTCTGGGGCACTGACATGCAACAGGTCACAGAACACCACCAGGTGGGGGTCACTGGACTGGGAGGGGAGAGGGACAATCAGGTTTAAAGGAGGAAGTAAGTTAGGGTTAGGGATGGTGGGGCTTCAATCCTCAGACCTTTGAGCTGGGAGTGTAACCCCAGAGGAACCCTGAAGGTTGTGCAATATGAATTAAAAGCTGCATTGCGACTCACAGGGACAGAGGAGTGGTCACCCCCGGCGTCTTTGATCTGAACATTTCCCAAATGCAATATGGCCGCTAGAACCCGGAACACATCAGACTGAAACTCGTCGGTCAGTCCTGGTGGAGAGCGATGAGTGAAGGAGTGTAAGTAGTGTGGAGTTTAAAAAAGCTGTTTGAGGAGAGCCATTATTTGGAACGCTTACCCAACAGAGAGAAGGTCTTCCGTGTCTCTTCCATGTCTCTTCTGTCATCCACACCTTCGATCCCGATTTCTCCACCCATGCTTGTGTACTGGAACTTATCTGCGCTCGCTAAAGATTAAACAAACACTTCTACATTATCATCAGGAGCACAGACAGATAACACAAGGTCAACTGCTTACCCTTGAGAGACCCAGAAGAGGACACGGTGAAATCGGGGGCTCATGAGAAGTGTCATTTTAACGTTGGCAGATGTGTTCTAAAGACCCTCACTGTGAACAGTAGTAAGACAGTAGTAACAACTCACACAATCTCAGAGTCTTGAACTCAGGCAGTTCTGCACAGGCACACATCTGGTAGAAGATGTGGTAGTTACGCTCATTCTCTGCCTGCAAAGGACAAAGGCACTTCAACAACACCCCTCCATAATAACACATCCCCTCCAGTTATTTTCTTTAAAACTACCTGGAAGACCACTCTGGATTTTTCCAGAAGATATGTCCTCATGTTGGCTCCGATGATGCGGTACTGCTTGTCGAAGCTGATCTCGGTGTACTTTCCAAACCTACTGCTGTTATAGTTCCTAGTGGTCTTTGCGTTGCCTATCGCCTGGGATAAAGACACACAAGGCCTGTGGCATTAATGCATCCACCACAAATGATGAGTGAACTAGTCTTAAATGACTTGAAATGTGTTGAAATTTAATGATGATTTGAAAAGTGTATGACATTTTTAATTGAAATACTAGATCATGGAAGCATAGCTTTCTGTTCTGGTCAATGTCCACTTGTGAGATTGCGCTCACAAGGGCCGAAGTACCCCTCTTTCTTGGCCGCCGTGCGTTGGATTCCTACCTCAGTGATGGGATTGGAGGCCAGGACCTTGTCTTCCACTCTGGTTTTGCTGCCAGACTTGCTGACTACAGCAAAGTACCTCATTGCGTAGCGGGCAGACACAGTCTTCCCTGCGCCCGACTCCCCACTGACGATGATGGACTGATTCTTGCGGTTTCTGTCAATGGGATGTCAGTAGGTGTTAGGGTGATTACACATTGAACACTACAAACTCCAACACCCGACTAAAGAAGGCTGGTTGAAGCTGGTCTCCGCAGCAAACCACCAGCAGCAGATATAGCAGATATGACACACTGGCCCAATGAGTTTATTGGTTGTTGGGACGGTGTGTAAGCACATTTGACAGGTGGCTTTCTATCTTACATCATACATAGCCTATGTGCTAAAAAGTATTAGTAATACGTTTTATTATAACACATTTGTACCTGGCCATCTGTTTATAAGCCTCTTCTGCCACTGCAAATATGTGTGGGTCCATGTCCCCCATGTTTTGGCCTGAGTAGGCCTGGATGACGGCATCCCCGTAGACATGCAGCTGTTTGTAGGGGTTTACTGCCACCAATATGATGCCTGCAAACAAGGAAGTATAGCAAGAGTCCACGTTTTGCTTTATCACTGTTTCACAGAGTTTTAACAGCTGATATGTTTGAAGAGATTTACTGCCACATGCACACAATGCTTGGCCTGCAAATAAGGAAATGGAGCAGAGAGCAGTCCTATGCTGTTGGTGCTTTATTCATGCGTTTCAGCAGCTCATGTTGCCCCACTAGCAGGCCTACCGCAGTAGGTGTAGATGATTTTGGATTCCACAAAGCGCACTCTGAGGTTGTGAAGAACAGCAGGTTCGTGAAGGTAGCTGAGAGCCGTCAGGTCATTCTCTCCTACTAAGATGTCGGGATTCCGGAGGTGGGGGAGTAGGGGGTTCTCCAGGTCAACTTTGAACTGGTATTCCTGAAGAAGAAGATTGGTCAGATGTTGCTATAGCTGCACCTGGCTTCTGCATTTGATTTATCTTTTTATTTGACTCACTGTGCCATCTTCAAGACGCAGATCCAGCACACTGTTGCCAAGATGGAAGTCTCTGATAATCTCTGCAGACTTCCATACGTGTTTTGCATCTGGAACCCATACTCTGTTGTACTAAAGGGATGTTGAGGAACTAGTTAGGGGTCTGAGCAGCAAAGCTGCTTGGTCCCCTATTGTTTCTGTAACGTTTTATTTTTTCCTCAAATTTTGTAAAAGTCATACTGCAGCCTATACTGTAAGTTGAAAACTCTTGACATTTTTAGGGTTTGGTTACCAATAACCCCCACTACCCATAAACCCAAATTGTGGTACTGCACCCAAAGGTGGCGCTATTGAAAAAAAATATGAAATAGTCTTTAAGACACACAACATTGAACAGCACCTGAAATTCATGAGGCAATCAACATTCCAACATACTAATTCGTTTCCAAGAATCTGACTGCAAAGACATATGGCGTTAGGGGAACTTCTTTGTTAACAATTTTTCCTTCATAATTGTCATATTTATATTTCTTCCGTTAGTGTTCTTGACTACAAATGTTTAATTTCCCCAGAATTTCAAAGATATTTCAGGCATGCTTTTAAGAATGCCCTTAATTCACTTGAGAAATGTGTGCTTGGAGGTTCCTGGATGTTGTATGCTTATCAATAGACATTTTGACCATGAGGATGAAGTTTAGGTTTATCAGCGGCTCAGTGGGGTAATGCCTTGTAATGGTGATTCTTAGGATGAGAGTACGAATCGCGATTATAGCATGCTGAACATTACATTCGGCCATTGCTTTGCAGCTCACCTGAAAGGCGAGGCACAGTATTGCATTAAGTGTAACATTTTCATCCACATCTTTCCTTCATAGTTATTTGTCATAATTTCCATTAGTGTTTTCTTGACTTTTAATTTTGCTCGGATCCAGTTAAACACCGCTTGCGGTTATATTTAATATTTGTAATAGGCCTACTTCGGGAACATAAATTACGAGTTTATTCAGTAATTGTAACATATCGCAATTTCTATCGAAGGGAATCGGTTTACTTCCTTCATTCATTCTGAGAATAATGTACATTTAGCCTGTTTATGTAGGCCTGTAGTCGAAACAGGACCTCAAAAACATTTCAAAATCAATATAGCCAATGCTGAATAATTCCAAAGTTTGCCTTAAAACGCAGACGAAGTAAAACTGCAATGTGTCTTTCCATATGTCAGCGGATGTCCTTCTGTGTCACGGAAAAGGATCTCAGTAGGCTATTACCCCGAACTATACACAATCTTTCATATGGATATGAAACTCTCCTACCTCTGTGTAGAGCTCCGACAAGGTCATTCTCAAGCATTATTGTTATCCACTGCGACTGCTATGCGTTTTATTCTTCAGCTGGAAAAATGAGGTGCTCTCAGGGTAGCCTAGGAACGACTGGTGTTTGTTGCGCACCTTTAGGCAACAGGTGAACTGCGGCGTGACATTTTGCGCTCCTCTGCGCTCTTCCGCGCTCCTCTGCGATCCTTTGCGCTCCTCTGCGCGCCGGACTTTGACTCCTTGGCCCCGCCCAGGCGTCTTGTGACAGCAGCATAATACAGGGGAGTGCTGTTTTGATCAAGGACCTGAGTCACTAAAGAAACAGGATACGGGCCCCTCAGCCCGCTCTGGCCCCTGTCTGACATGGTGGTGGGTCTGAATTTTGAAAGCGTGCTATTTGCTGGCCAGGCTAAAAGTCCAAACGTGACAAATTATAAATAATTTTTATATGATTTTTACCACAATCAAATTGATATATTAAAAACTGATACATTGCACACATTGTTTTTTAAAGAGAATTCTTTCTTTTCATTTGGTCAAGGCACACACACTGAAATCCTCCTCTTTGGTTGTTTTTGATATTTAGCATTTTATGAAATATTTCACCTTAATTAAGTGAAAAATAAGTTATTTGGTAGAAGTTCTATGTCAAATCAGTTATTCGGTTTCATAAAGACATTAAGGTCAGCCATGGGATCCAAGGGCAGCCTTTATGCATAGCAGACCTTTTCCCGCAGTATAAAGTGCACATAGCAAAGGCTACGAATGACAAATGAAATATTTTGGACCACATTCCCACCCAAGCTAACATAGATACCTGCAGAAACAAACCTAGATACGCCAACACAGCGCATTAGACTACCAAGAGAATGAAGAGGATGACACCTTGGTTTAAAGCTTTTCTCAACCTTTGGTGAAATGAAGGCAGACATAAAACATATAAATATAACATAAGAGCGTGGGGGGTTGGGGGGGGGGGATTAGACCCGGGTGAGGAAGCCTAGATGGAGGCTGGTGGGGATCTGGATGGCGTCCATGATGACCAGTGAGGGGACGAAGTGGATGCTGATGGGGAAGACACTCTTCACGTCCATCATCAGCGTGGTGGGCTCGCTGCGGTCCCTCAGAAGGTCCTGAGAACCACAAACACAACTCAGAAAGGAGACCAAGAGTCCAACAAAATCACAGTCATCCCAGCTCCCCTCTGGCCTCCACACAATCTGTCTCACTCCGCATCACCTGAATGGTGGCGATGAAGGTCGGGGACACCCTCTCCTCGAACTCAATCACTGGCGTGTACAGATTGAGCACTTTAACGATCTGTGGCAAGGAACACAAAGGAACACGTCATTAGACCGTAAACGTAAACTCAACTTCATGGGGCTTTTTTTCCCCAACCTGCCATCTTGGTTCTAAACATAAGCAGAGTGGGGGCACCCCCCCCACCCACCCCACCCCCCCCCCCCCCCCCCCCACACCCAGCTAGCACTATGTTAGCTAGCGTTAATAACAAAGAGTAAACCATGGGTCAACTGTAAAGGGACATTCCCTAGGGGTGATCCATCCCCTAGCAACTGCTAGGTTCAGAAACGCCCGTGAATGTCACCCTATAGTTAATCCGGAGGCTCAACCCCGCCCCTCTGTTTGGTGAGTGCGGGGGTTTGTTGGGCCGGTCGTCATGGTGACCTGGGGAGCTGTGAGAGCGCTGCACATGGCGCAGATGGCCTGGGCGTCAGCGGGCGTCTTCTTGTTGATCTGCAGGAGCTGCGCGGCCTGGACCAGCGGCTCCAGGGCCTCCTTTGCCCCGCAGTCGGCCAGCTCCTTCTCCATCAGCCACTCCTCCAGTTGCCACGCCTTGTACCTGCAGCGGGGAACAACAATGAGCCACACACTGAAATCTCCCTGCAATAAGTCCTGATCCGGATTGGATATCTATTGGTATATTTGCTGTTTTATTTTATCTGAAAGTTCAAGCCCCTGTATATTATACAGCAATCTGTGTATTCTCTGATGTATTATTTAACAAAGTATGTGTGTCCATACACCTGTACTCAAATGCAAAGCAGAATAGTGCTATTTAAGATTAAATGTCAGGAGCGGGTAGAGGGGGGGCTCTGTGCCCTATAGGTTGCCCACATGTTGGGTGCTGAGATGGGGGTATTGAACCCAGTTCCCTCTAGCATGGAGTCACCCGAGGTTCTATTGCCTACGCTACACTCCATCGTGCCCTCTAGTTCACAGACCAGTACTCATGCACAGACTAAGTTTGGGTAGATGCTATGCTAAGCGCTACGCTCCGTGCTACCTGATCTGCAGGCCCTTCCCCCAGGAGCACATGTCCTTCCGCAGCAGCAAATGGTTGAGGGTCACGGCGCAGATGAAGTGGAAGAGCTGCCTGACCGCCTGCCTGACCAGCTCCTGGTCCATGTCGTGCTGCCGCATGGCGCCGTGGAACAAGCTGAGCTGCTGCAGGATGGTCTCCACGGTGACGGCGTCAGCCTCCTCAGCCACGCTGGCACCCCTCTTCTTCTGGCCGGCGGGCATGGAGCCCAGGACCCCCTGGGTCGTCTCGTGCTCCAGCATGCCGGCCACTGGCCGGGGGAGACGGGACACACAACATGAGCATCCTGCTGTGCTTTATCCCATTCATAGTGCTGTGGTGGTAGAGGACCACATAGGAGGACATTATCAGCATCATGTTGTATACATGAACATAGGTTACAACTACAGCCACACAGAAACACTGTCTGGTTTTATATATATATAAAAAATAATGTTTAATGTCCCCAGTCTCTGGGCCCCAGGCATATTCAGAGATATTTAAAACCATATTTTAGCCAAATATTATTGCCTTGATGTCTGTTAAAAAGATTGCATGCACTTTCAAGCACGAATGAAAGGGTCATATCAAAAACAAGGAGGGTTATTATTATAATCATTATATATATGGTTGGATTTTGTTAGGGCCACGGTATTGGGGATCTAATGGCGCTTTTCCACTACACTTTTCCAGCACGACTCGCCTCGACTCGCCTCGCCTCGGCTCGCCTCGACTCGGCCACGTTCCTTTTCCATTACAAAAAGTACCTACTCAACGTGGGCGGGGTCGTCATAGCACGGCGGTGCGGAAACTGCGTGACACAAGGGATGTTCTATGCGCGACACAAACACAAACACAAACAATGGAGGACATGGAGGCAGTGGTGTACTTGCTGCTCGTTCTGTGGCTTTTTGTCACAAACAAAGCAAAAGAAGATAGTCAGAAAAGGCTGCAGGCGGCGAGACAAAACACAACAGAAAAGTACAGGAGAGTTTTGGAAGCCGTACAGCAGTATGAAGCCGAGGATGAGACGAGTGACGACACTCTCTGACCAATCAGCGGCCTGCAGTGTGTCGACGTCACATTTTAGTACCGGCTTGACTCGCTTGGACCTCACCAGAGCAGGTACTAAAATAGTACCTGGTACCAGGTACTTTCCCTAGTGGAAACGCAAAAAGAACCGAGGCGAGTCGAGGCGAGTCGAGGCGAGTCGGGCGAGTCGCGCTGGAAAGGTGTAGTGGAAAAGCGCCATAATGGCGCTTTTCCACTACACTTTTCCAGCACGACTCGCCTCGACTCGCCTCGCCTCGGCTCGCCTCGACTCGGCCACGTTCCTTTTCCATTACAAAAAGTACCTACTCAACGTGGGCGGGGTCGTCATAGCACGGCGGTGCGAAACTGCGTGACACAAGGGATGTTCTATGCGCGACACAAACACAAACAATGGAGGACATGGAGGCAGTGGTGTACTTGCTGCTCGTTCTGTGGCTTTTTGTCACAAACAAAGCAAAAGAAGAATAGTCAGAAAAGGCTGCAGGCGGCGAGACAAAACACAACAGAAAAGTACAGGAGAGTTTTGGAAGCCGTACAGTACAGCAGTATGAAGCCGAAGATGAGAGACGAGTGACGACACTCTCTGACCAATCAGCGGCCAGCAGTGTGTCGACGTCACATTTTAGTACCGGCTTGACTCGCTTGGAACCTCACCAGAGCAGGTACTAAAATAGTACCTGGTACCAGGTACTTTCCCTAGTGGAAACGCAAAAAGAACCGAGGCGAGTCGAGGCGAGTCGAGGCGAGTCGCGCTGGAAAGGTGTAGTGGAAAAGCGCCATATGGGCCCATTTTTTAAAAGCGAGGACGCTTGCGGGTAAAAACAACGTAATATTTTATCGGAAGTGCCTTTTGTTTAGACGGTGACGGCGTTTTTGGGGCTTAAAAACGCAGAAATCTGAAACCACCCTTCAGAGTGGAAAACTTGAATACGCTCCGCCATAGCGTTTCCGTCTACACTGCCAAGACGCAAAACTCTGATCAGATCTGCTCACGTCGCGTACGTGTTTACATCACATACATGCGCCAGTACAAGGAAATAAACAAACATGTTGGATTATTTCCATGCGTCGGACCGTCAAGCTGCTCTGGCAGCTCTAATAAACGTACAGAAGTCTTTCCATGAAATGTACAGGATATGTACAGATAGTACACTGAACAGAGAGGGATCTGTAATTAGGGGTCCGAGCAGCGAGGCTGCTTGGTCCCCTATTGTTTCTGTAACGTTTTTTTCCTCAAATTCTGTAAAAGCCATACTGCAGCCTATACCGTAAATCGAAAACTCTTGACATTTTCAGATATGGCTACAAACAACCCCCACTACCCAAATACCCATAAACCCACATTTGTGGTACTGCACCCAAAGGTGGCACTATTGTAAAAAAACAACAATTAGGCTTATTTCTCCTCACCAGATTGACCTGCTCAAAATTCTTTCAAAATATTACTCTAGAATCAGATGCATTTATAAAACCCTGGGTCTTGTGCCGTGATTTTTTTTTACTTTTCCCATAATTTCATATTAATTTTTTTTTTCATATTTCATATTATCTTGACTAAAAATGTTTAATTTCCCCCGAATTTCAGGTATATGCTTTGCAGAAAGCCCTTAATTCACTTGTGGTTTGAGTTGTCTGGATGTTGTATGCTTATCAATAGACATTTTGACCATGTGGATGTTTTTTTGGGTTTTTTGCTCAAACCCTCAGTTAATCACCGCTTGGCGGTTATATTTATGTTTTGTTTTCGCGGCGCAGATAAGAGAAGAAGAAACATTCTAAGCATGCACTCAGACATGGCGATGTTGTGCGAAAGTATATCACAGCACCACCTAGCCGTCTGGCATGCATACCCAATCGAATTCCAAACACTTTTGCGTCACTGTATGCATGCAGATTTCCTACCGAAAACTCTCGTGTAAACGCGGAATAAAACGTAAAGACTCAATGCCGTCATCATGTAAACGTAGCCTGATACACATTGAGCCTTATGATCCAGAGCAACAGAACCCCCTCACCGATGAGGGGCAGCAGCTGGTCCTGTATGCACTTGATCAGCTGCTGGTAGATCTGAATCACCAGGTCTCCGAACACCTGCTGGTAGCCCGACAGCTCAAAGTTGGTCAGGCAGTGCTCGTTCTGCCTGGGCGTGTTGTGCTTGGTGAAGTCCTGCAGGAGAGGAGAGGCCAGCAGACACAGTGAGTGAACGGTCAGACAGGTGTAGGTAAGCAAGTAAGTCAATAGGCATCATGCTGACATGAGTGTGTTGTTTGAGCGCACCTCGTCTCCACTGTACTGCCTCAGACAGTGCAGGAAGCGACAGGCATTGGCCAGCCAGAAAGACACCGTCTCAAAGTCCTTTCCTCTTCTCTGTTGGGGAACCAAGCGGTTAGACAAGTGTATATGTTCTACCTCACATACCAAATTATCCAGTCACCAGGGCTTCTGCTACCATAATACGGTTCATTGGTATATTCCCATGTTGGCATTACGAGGAAGTTGGAATACAGGGAACTTTTTCACAAAAAATGTGCTATGGATGATGCTCCTAATTGGCAGGGTCATGTTCAGGATAAGAATCGTCTTCCACTGGAGTCAACCTCTGCACCTTAATGACCCCTTTGATGCTGATGATGGTGGAGTTGAGCAGGGTGCTGACGCGCTCCTCGTCGTTGATGTGGTCCGCATAGCGTGTGCACATGAAGATGATGTATGCTGGCAACCCGGGCAGGAAGCTGGCTGCCACACTGCGGGGTTTCAGATCTGAGGAGGAGGCGAAAAACAGGAGAGTGAACAAACGCACAGAGTGTTGAAGTTTTTAAATGCTCTGTGAATTCATGGCTTTCTTTCCGGTTATTGAATTAATAGATCATTAATAATGAGTTATCATACCAATGACCAGATTCTTCAGCAGCATGCTCTCGTCTCCTTCCTTATACTCCAGCATTCCCTGGAATTCCTTCTCCTTGCGTGTGATGTTGACCGGAATGCCGATCTGTGACACAGTGCTCTGTCTCCGGGCGCAGGCTGGGCATCAAGGGTCAAGGATTATTATCACACATCTCTGTTGTGGTTCAAACAAGTGTGTCTGTATTGTGCAGCGGTATTATAAACAAAGGCCATCTGGATGAATTACCTTCGAACTCTTCGAGCCGTTCAGCGTAGCTCTTAAGCTGCTGTTTCAGCACGCGTACGGTTTTATCTTGGCCTTCTTGACGTTCCATGAGATCCTGGACAGAATGAGTCAATAAAGTACAGTTTTGACAGAAACAGAAGAAATGTTTACTTTTTTGCAAGAAAATAAAATCTCTATCCCTTTATTAACATTTATCTATATTCTTTCCCTTTTAGTATGTCACTTTTTACTGCTTCGCGACAACTACAACTACTACTACTACTACTACTCGTTAACCACTACTACTACTACAACTACTACTAACACTTGTTAACCAGGTGAGGTCAGAGTTAGCTGGGGAGGCGCTGGGGTCCACCTACCAGGTTCTCGTTAGCCAGCCGCGTGATCTCGTGTTGGAGGCAGGCCTCCACCTGCACCTCCTTGGGCAGCAGGAGACTCTGGGCCAGGAGCTGCTGCTGCCGCCCGCTCTCCTCCTTCACCTGGAGGAGCTCCCGGCGTACCTCCTGGACCTCCTGCTGGTGGGCGCGGCCCTGGTCCTGGAGCGCCCTCTGGTCCTGGAGCAGCCCCTCTAGGACCCTGGGTGGGGTGGGGGGGGGGGGGGCAACGAGCAGCTAGCAGTTAGCACTAAGCAGATAGCCAAGGAAACGCCTGGAGGGCGGCTAATAGGGGTGGGGATCACAGCCTCACGATACGATACCATACGCGTTACCGATAATACAAGTTAAGTTAAGTTATCCGTTATCCGTGGATGAGGACGTAGAAGAGTGTCCTTAACCATTATGCCCCGGATGCCCCCAATACCACGATTCAGCGAGTCTGAGATAATCAATATACTTTGGGACAATCCTTTAACGATACTATAACGAAACAATCATCAGAGATATACCACGATATCTCTCACGATGAATACAACATTACTCAAGGTAAAGTGCTGGATTTCGGTCTATATTCATGGGGAGCTGGGGATTCATATATTCATTCTTTATTCTCGTCCTTGGATAGTTAACTTCAGCTCAAGTTGTGTTGCGGACCACCTTGAGGAGCAGGGAAATCTGTTTAGAACGCCTTATTTATTAAAATATCTTTATCTTGGGCGATATTTCCTGTCTAACTCTTCATGAATAAAGCATTAAAATGCTAAATAAATTCTTAAAAAAATACTAATAAATATTATATTAAGATTTGTCCCAGTGTATCCATTCTTGTACGGGGCGACGATAAATGGCCGTGTAGATATGTTGTCCCACCCCTAGCCGATCCACCACCTGGTATCACCCCACCTGTTGGTCTCTTTCAGGCCCTCGTATGCCAACCACAGCTCCCCGTCCTCGTTCAGCGTGTGCAGCTTGGCCGATCTGAGAGAGAGGGGGTTGGGAGTGTGGAGGATCAGAGGGGTCAACAGGTGAGAGGAGTGTCAGTGCGTTCTAGATAACGGACGGCTGGACCCACCCGTCACTGCCCTGCAGCAAGGAGATCTGGTTTAGACTCAGCTTCAGAGACTGATCAGTCAGGGAGTCCTAGAGCCACAGAACACAAAGTTAACCACAGAGTGGTTAATAATCTTCATCATAACACCAACAACATGTTAATCACATGATCAGATGATGATGATGATGATGATGATGATGATGATGATGATGATGATGATGATGATGATGATGGCGACAATGATGATGACATCACCAGCACTATGAACCATTGGTCCGGATTCGACTCCTCCTACCTTGTGTTTGAAGGCGGTCTGCCGGACCATGTGGGACCTGAGGAGCAGCACCTCCTCCTTCCTCATCTCCAGCTCCTCATTGCTGCAGTCCAGCTGCTCCAGGAGGACATTGTAGGGCATGGAGCCCGGCTTGGGCGGCGCCAGCGGGCCACAGTCATCCGTCAGGGACTTCCGCAGCGAGCCCAGGTCCTGTTTCAAACGCTTGTTCTCCGACTCGAGCTCCTGGCGCTGGGAATCGCCACGGAAATATGATTCACATGTCCTCTCTTTGGTTTGGCTAACAGGACCATAATACACTTATAATGCACAGCAATCCGTCTTAATTACCTGTTTTATTATAGAATGGGCAGTAATACAGAAATCAGCGAATATGTTTGTTTGAGAGAACATCACGAAGTGGAGAGTGCTACCTTGAGAGCCTCTGTGTCCAGTTCAGCTCTGTTGACCGTCTTCTGTTCCTCCATCTCCTGCTCCCAAAGTACAGAAACACATCTCTCTATGAAAGGTGAGCATCAAGCATCCATCTAATCCCGATGACCCTCATGAGACGGTGGATGACATGGACTCTGGCTGTAGTCCAACCCACCTTGGACTTCTCCTGCTCCGCCTCCTCCCGTCTGTTGAGCTGGCCAAACAGAGAGCGCTTCTCCTCCTCCAGCTCCTTCACCTTCCTCTGGAGCTTCAGCAGCACCGGCATGTCCACCGCGGCCCGGGTCACATCCTGGAGAACACAACAACACGAGGTAACATCCTGGAGAACACAACAACACGAGGTCACATCCTGGAGAACACAGAACACAACGCTCAAATCCTGGAGAACACAACAACACGGTCACAACCTGGAGAACACAGAACACAACGCTCACATCCTGGAGAACACAACAACAAGGTAACATCCTGGAGAACACAACAACACACCAGTCACATCCTGGAGAACAAAGAACACAACACTCACATCCTGGAGAACACAACAACACAAGGTAACATCCTGGAGAACACAACAATGCACGGTAACACTCCTGGAGAACACAAAAACACAACGCTCACATCCTGGAGAACAAAACAACATGGTCACAACCTGGAGAACACAGAACACAACGCTCACATCCTGGAGAACACAACAACACACCAGTCACATCCTGGAGAACACAAAACACAACACTCACATCCTGGAGAACACAGCACAATTTGGTATATGGATGTAAATAAATGAATCAAATGCATTCTTCTACTTTTACTTTCCACTGTGACACCATTATATCTCATCGTGTCTTGTCTCCCGGCCAAGCTGTGAGTGGGTCTTCATGGTACCTCTCTGTGTGCGGGGCTGTCCCGCCCGTCCGTGTAGCCCGAGCCCTGGGTTCCCTCAGAAGAGCTGCTGCTCTGGAGGGAGTCGCTCCTCCTGTGGCTCAACGCAGCGTCCTGTGGGGTGGTGCAGTTGTTTAAACCATTAGTGATGTAATTGCGTTTGATTCGGGATATGAATAGAAGCCATTATGACATAGGCCTGGTGGGGGGGGGAGGAACGCATCGCTATACTTCCCGGGGCATGTTGAGCGAGGCAGAAAAGTATACTCCAGAAAGTAAACATATTGGCTAGCCAAGCGGATAATGTTGCAGAACCAGTTCTACCCAGCGTGTGTGAAGGTGAGAACAGCGTAGAGGCGTCTCACCGCGCTGCTGCGGTTCATCTTGTCCTGGAGGTCTCCATGGCGTTCCTCTAGCTGCAGGTGTTCACTCAGCAGGCTCTGGTAGTGGGCGCGCTCCTCTAACAGCTCCTTCTCCAGCTGCCTGTTGGTCTCTAGAGCCGCTTGGCTCTCTGCAACAGCAAACACAAAACAATCTCAATGTTGTCCAAAATAGCTTGAATTATGTCACTATTAGGAGACTTTTTGAGTTTAAGACGTGATGCCATCTACCTGATGTCTGCCTCGCCTGGTCTTGAATTAAGCTGTTCAGCTCTTCCCTCTCCTTGTTCCACATGTTCATCTTTTCGATTAGATCAGACTCCATCTGGTGGTCAACCCAGGTACAACATGTGTAATCCTAAAATGTTGGATTGGAAATACAAAGAACAGAGAAACTGTAGTGTGTGTGTTTTGGGTGTGGCCATACCTTGTGTGTGTGCTCCTGGTGGGCTCTGGCCTGCTCCTCCTTCTCCCTGCCCACAGCGTCCAGCTCCCGGTGGAGGGAGGCCAGCTGCTCCAGCAGCGAGGGGATCCTGTGTGCCTTGGTCAGGGCGTCCAGCTCTGCTTCCCTCAGCCTCTTCTGTTCCGCTGCCTGGGTCTTCTCCAGGGCGCTCTCGCCTCACACTAGCTTCTCTGTGTTCCTTTTGCTGCAGGGGAAAGAGAGAGAGAGAATCAGAGACTGAAAGGGCGAGCGGGAGGGCACATGTCAGATGCTCATGTCTGCCATGTGATCAGTCACCACCTAATGATATCAGTCCCTCTGCGTTTTCTGTTTCTTCTGCTGTTTAGCAGCAGAGGCCTAGAGAGTGTCTTGGACGAGAATGAGCGTCGGTGGATGACACGCTCCTCACCTGCTGGTCGATCCTGCGTTGCAGCTGCATGATCTTGTTCTCCATGCCCACGTTGAGCTTCTTGAAGTGCTCCACCGAGCGGGCCTCGGCCCTCAGCCTCTTCAGCTCCCGCCGGGCCCCCAGGCGCCGCACGCAGCTCTGCAGAAGGACCACGGCCGCCAGGTAACGCCGGTGGCGTCTCCGGGCCAGCCAGCCCCGCACCCAGCTCTGGATCACCACCGTCTTCTGCTCGTAAAGCAGCTGAGGACACAGGGAGGAGATACAGAGTCATTGTGGTCGTGGGTCTCAAAATGTTGGTCTTGTTCCAGTGGGTATTTTTGTTAGAGAGTATAGTCTCAGTCTGCTCTAATATATATAATGGGATGAAGATTCAGACTAAGGTTCATTGAAACCTATTATTTTGATTATTTGCGAAATAATGATTTTAAGATATTTGATGTTTTTCAAAAATGTTTCTTTCATTTTCTAAAAAAAAAAAAAAAAAAATTGAAAAAGTTAGAAGGCTAAGATTACTTTTCTAATGGAGGCCCAGCGACTCTTCGAAGAAGAAAATGTGTCTTTAATCTTTCTTACTTATGGCTGGGTAGTCATAGGCGAAGTGTGCTGGGGCCTAACCTTATAGTAGTTCTGTCGGGCCTTGTAGGCCCTGAAGCAGCCCTGGATGGTGACAGCAGCAGACCGCTCCCTCTGATAGGCTCTCCTGCCCGCCCACATCCTGGCGTTCTTCTGGATCACCACGGCTGCATTCGTCCAGCGCAACAACCGGACAAACCTGTTTGCAGGATGTTGCTATGTTTGACATGGTGTGATTTAAACCAACGGACAGACATTTTGACATGGGTTCCAATCTGTGTGTTTGTGTTAGTTATGCTCCTAACCAAAAGGTCCGGGGTTCAAACCCCAACGGCTATAGTGCACCTGTAGGCATCCCTGAGCAACATGCCTCAAGTTGTTTTGAATAAACCGGCTAAATGATGACTCAATAGTACCGATGGTAAATACCATAAGAACAGAAGAAGCAGTGTGTGTACCGGCATGCCTGTTGGGCGCGGACGTGTTTCTGGAGCACCACAGCAGATCTCCTCATCCTCAGGAACTTCTTGCGGGCCAGCCAGCAGCGCAGGGTCTTCTGGATGCTGACGCACGCCAGGCGCAGCTTCTCCGACCGCAGGTCCTCCAGGTAGGCCACCTGGCCCGCACGGAAGAAGATCTTGGTTCTGCCGAACTGATACTTGTCTCTATCCTGAGGACCAAGACAAAAGAGATAGACAAGACAGGATACCACTCAGTGTTGTAATTAACGAGCACTCACTGAATATGCTAATGTTTAATTGAATAGCACATTTATTGTTGCTTAGTTAGTAATATCAGTTAAATGCATATTTATATTAATAGGGCATCTAAAATATGAATGGTTACTGGTCTATCACTGAAAAGGATTAATAATCCGGAAACTTCTCTGAAACTATAATAACCGTACTGCAAGAAATAAAGCCTTACCCTAAAACATATCTTACAGGCCAACTCTCAAAGCTCGTACCTCAATCAGCTTCTCAAGGGCCGTCTTACAGGTCTGAATGAAGTCAGGCTGCACGTCCTTCTGCCTCACCAGGACCCTGTACCGCTTGAAGAACTCCTGGTAGGTCCATCTGTGGTAGAAGAAACCCCCAAAGGATTCAGTAACATTGGGCGTCCTTTGAAGGCCTCAACATATCGTAACTGGTCCGAATTCCTTCTGGTAATAAAACCAACGTGTATGTGTATGCATACGCATGTTTGTGTGTTTATGTATGCCTGTATATGTATGTATATATATATATATATATATATATATATATATATATATATATATATATATATATATATATATATATATATATATATATATATATATATATATATATGTATATATATATTGTCAATTTCAGTGTTTCCCCCAGCACTGAAGGGTTAAGGCCTTAACAACAGTAGGGCCCCACCTTGACTACCAATGCATAAAAAAAATCTCTATATATATTTTTTATGAATATTTTGTAATTATTATGCAATCCTTCATCAATTACAAAAAACAAAGATAAATAATGATTAATAATAAAAATATCGGTATAATACTGTTCAAAACAATAGTCGTGCCATAAAGCTTTTTGAATGGAATTGAAAAGGCGGCATCAGGTAGTTGTATATATTATTGCGAACTGAAACCCGACCCCAAGACCCCCCCCCCCCCCACCCCCACCCCCACCAACACCTTGACTAAGACATTTTTTGGGGGAAACACTGAATATATACATATTTATACCATGGTCTGGGTGAATACTCGATTCTGATTGGCTGCTGGGTGTCCATTAAAAAGTGATAATGGACACCTATGAAGATGTTCCGGTCAAATTGCCTGATGACAGTTCTAAATGACTGCGCTGACTCAAACGCTTTGCTAACCGTGGCATGCTGCGGATCGAGCTGCTGGTTCTACTGTGTGTGGCCACAGCAGGTTTCCATGGCAACGCCTGCGGACAGGAGATGTTAAATAGTCCGCTCAGCCGCTTCTTGTGAAAAACGTATGATTTTAACGGTAAAAACAACATTAAATCATGAGTGAATGATTTAATATGTATTTTTCTCGTAAGTGACCATGGTATAAGCGGGATAATGCCCTTCGAGGTGTCCGACGATTATCATAAATTAATGGACTTCGCGGAAGCAACCGTCCTCCGCTTCGCGTCGGACGGTTCACGCCTCCGCGTCGTCCATTAATTTATGATAATGGACACCTCGTCGGGCATTATCCCTTACATATATACTTCAATACTGGGCCACTTCTTTGTTTACATTTGCATTCATACACTTTAATATACTGAAGTACATTACACATAAATTATATTGTTTAAAACAACTGTTTTTTATGCCCTGCATTTTACTTTATCCTTTACTTAAGCGTAGATTTTTGTTTTCATTAGTATTTTGTATTTTTATTATTCCTGTGTTTTCCGCTGGACTGTTGTAACAAAGGATTAATAAAGTCTTTATCTATCAATCTCTCAAAGCGAATCAGGGCCATTCAGGTGCCCTCCTCAGAGGTACCCAGGGATCGAGTCCTGAAAAGGAGTCAGTACCTGGAGGGGAACCCTGCAGCGGAGATCCGGATGGTCTCCAGAACTCCACAGGACCTGAGCTGCTGCACTGTTATCATGGGCTGCAGTCTACCAGGAGGAGGACAGACAGACGATGTGAAGGATGAGTGGTGTGTCTGAACAGAAGTTGAATGAGATTAACGGGGTAGCTCTTCCTCACGTGAACGGGGCTTTTTGGTCGTTGGGTTTGATGCAGCGCACATAGTGAGGAGTTGTAGCGTTCAGCATGTCCATCAGCAGGGTGAGTGACTGACGAAACTGAAGAAAAGGACGCAAAACATTGATGAAGGGGCAGTGTAAGGAAATAGTTCTGTGTTCATCCATCCAAAGACTCCGTCAGACTGACCATTACATTACCAAGAAACCATTGTGTTTGTTTTTCCTCTTTTTTTGAGTTAGTTTTCTTGTGGTTCTAACTCGGTTCTCTCACCTGCAGTCCAACAGTCTTCTTGTGAACTTTACTAGCCGGACCTTGACGGTACCCCTTCGATGTGGAACTGGTGCTGTTTGTGTCTGTCTCTTGCTCTTCCAAAAGCATCACTAGCAAATCAAACTAAAGTGAAAAATAATGACAGTGAGGGGAGTTATCGAAGGTGGCTGACATTGCCAAAACTGCCTGCAGGTGGCAGTGTTTCCCGCTTTATGGAATATTTAGACATATTTCCTAGCCAATTGTATGACCAGTATAATTACTCCTTGCTTGTCTATTCAAAAATAAAAAATTTAAGTTAATAAACACGAGTCAAAGTCTTTAATATCCTGGCATCTTTACGCACGTGCGTAAGACAGTTTCTGGGTTTTGGCGTACGCCAAGTTTCAGTATGAAATCCACGCAAGTCTTAGTACATGAGGCCCCTGGTGTTTCCACAAACCTAGGGTGTGTACATTTACCACAGCAGAAGCAGGCGTTGCTAACTGACGTTAGCAACTGGCGTTGCTAAGTGCATTCCCTGAGTGAACTTCTGAGTTTCCCCCTTCCTTGAGACTGCATTCAATGGAAAGAACTAAAAAATAAGAGACTAGTTTCACCTTGCTCATTTTCAGAACATTTATATGCTCCTCATTGACAGTGTCCTTGTTCTTCTCCAGGAAGCCATCACACTGGTACTCCACCTGGTAGACAAAGACCTACAGTCAGTCACCCTGAACTAACAGGGGCGAACTGGCCTACAGTCAGACGCCCTGAACTAACGGGGGAGAACTGGTGTACAGAACCATGAATTGTCTTTCCTATACGTCTTTTTAGAAATACTGCTCCTACTGCATATGTACCTTGTCTGCAAAGTGGTGAATGATAAAAGCCGTGTTGGACAGTCTGGGCTTGTCAAAATGAACGTTCTGTTTCAGGAGGGAGGTATACAGTTTCTGGACCCACGTGTCATCAGACCCTTTGGGCATCTAAGGGCAGGAAAGAACGGAAGGATTGAGACATGATGACTCATATAGGAAATGCCTTGGCTGGCTCAAACCCTTTAACAACAGAAACATGAAACAAACGTGACACATAGTGGTGTTGCTCAGACGGTTGCCGTGATCAATGGGTTAAATGGGCTACATCCAGCATATCCTGGTTCTGTACCGAGACTGACATTTTGACTGTACTGTGGGCAAAGAATGTTCTCGGAAAAAATTATCTGAGCCGGTCGACCGATGCAGAAACAATCAAGAGGAAGTTAGGAGGGCGGGCACCATCGTTCTGAGACAATGTTGTGAGTGTTTGAGGCTGTTCTGGCCGTGATCATGACCTGACCATGCCAAAAGTCTACCTCAACTTAAGCACTTCTTACTCAATACCTAAGGATAACCATTTCTGAACTTTTACTAAAAGATATGCCGTTGTCATGCTGCTCCCAGATGGGTTTTTTTAACAGATGGCTGAAACTATGATCACAGTAAATGTTGGTCCCTTGTGAACAACCATTGAAGGCCCAATCAGGAGAGCCTACCCTGCACTCCTCGTCCAGTAGGTCCAGGACGCCCATCCTGGCCTCGATCAGGCGGATGCAGGGCTCGTTGTCTGAGAAGTCGATGAGGGACCAGGGAATCTCCTCCTTCATGTACTCCTCCTGCTCCAGCTTGAAGACGTGCTGCAGAGAGGGACCATTGAATTAAGCCCCGTTTTGGCTCAAGGCGTGGCCAGATGCCCTTGGAGCGCAGCACCTACCAGGTTGAACTGTTGCTGGAGTTTCTCATTGGCATAATTGATGCAAAATTGCTCAAAACTGTTGACATCAAATGTTTCAAATCTGAAAACAAATTGATATAGAAAACAATGAGAACTCAGGCATTGTTTCCTCCGGCAATATCTGTACAAAAACATGAAATTAAAAACACACAAAGAATACTGAAACGACACCAAGAACTTAAAATACCCGTAGATGTCCAGAATGCCAATGAAGCAGCGACGGGTGGCGGCAAACTTCAAGGTCCGGTTGATGCAGCCTACGATCCAGCCAAACAGCTTGGCGTAGATGTGCTTGGCTAGGGCATCTCGCCCGTTGACCGCGGACACCTTGGAGAGAGTCTTGACGAAGGTTTCTGTGGCCGTCCTGAGCTTCCTGTGGCATAACCAGTAGGCCATGTCCTTGTAGGCCACCCCCATCAGCTCACAGAACATAGCCAGGTGGTGTTGGTCTGGCTGGGAACATCACAAAGCATGTTGATGGAACGCAGATGTATGCTGATGTATCAGAGGTAGCCAGGTCTAGGTCTCCGTGCCTACCGTGATGCTGCTGCTGTCTGCTGACTGAGCCTTCACTTCTAAGTTGCTGAAGTGAAGAATGGCAGCAAGGATTCGGAAAAGTGACATTTGGTCACTATCACTGAATCCTGTCAAAGGTATTATGTTAACATTAGTCGAATTTTAGGGTCACCTACACATATGTGTTGGGAAGCTGATTGAGTATACTGACTGAATACATGTATTTTGATTGAATTAAGTTCTTACCGACAGGGACATCCAATGTGTCTATTGTGATGTGTGCTGTGAGTAAAGTATTGTTCTGGCAGTGGCTGAATGAAAATAAACCATAACCCCACCAACCTAGCAACGTTAAGGCTTTCCTGGTTTCAGACATATCTCCAGCATCATCCACGCCCTCTATAGCCAGGCTCTGGCCTTGGTTGGTGCAGAGGTAGTCATCAGCACAGCCTTACATTACAAAAAATAACATGCATTCTGTTACTATCTTCACATCGCCTCTACAGAGCATGTATCTACAGTGAAAAATAACACTTTCAAAGATGTTTCAAAAGGCTGTATGACACAAATCACTCACTTAACTTGAAATCTTTGAACTCTGGCAGGTGAGAGGAGGCACACAGCTGATACAATATATGGTAGTTCCTTTCTCCAAGAGGCTAAACGATATGAAGACAGAAGAGGAATAACTCTGTGTTTCAATCAATGTATTTATACTTTGGCGGTCTTTCCTTTTTGTTATTTTTTCTTCCCATCATGATTTGCCCTCCGAGGAACACTGAACCTTGTTGCTGTGGATACCAAGATTTTTTTTTAAACTTATTTCATAGAAAAAGTTATACTCATGCATCAGACTGTTTCAACAAGAACACAAATTCAAAGCCTAGGTCTGTTGAAATCCAAGAATTAAGAAATACTAGTTATCATATGTGCTGTTAAGTTGACCTGGAACACCACTCTCGATTTCTCCAGAAGGTAGGTCTTCATCATGGCCCCGATGATGCGGTTCTTCTTGTCAAAGCCTATCTCAATGTACTTCCCAAACCGGCTGCTGTTGTCGTTCCGGGTCGTCTTTGCATTTCCGATGGCCTTTGATCAGAGACATGCATTGAGGGAGGGTTACTGGCCACCAGTTCAAACTGTGTACTGCTGTGGTCTGTCCCCTGAGGGTGTCATCCCCTACCTCCATGATGGGATTGGAGGCCAGCACCTTATCCTCCACATTGGCCTGCACCGAGGAGCGACTGACCGTGGCAAAGTACCGCATCACGTACTTGGCCGAGACGGTCTTCCCGGCCCCAGACTCCCCGCTGACGATCACAGACTGGTTCCTCTCATCCCTTGCGGAGGAAAGGGAGTTTAGAGTGGATGTTCCAATACCGATATGTGACACCTCTGTATGTGACACATACAGAGGCAAAGAACCTCACAAACACTTGTGATTATGCTGCGTTTGTTAACGGAGGAGGAAAGTCGGAATGGGAAAAGAATCATCTCCGACCGTGCATTCAAGAATACAAATGTATTTTTATAATTATAGATTTAAAATGTAAATGATCTAGTTATGTACAAATATTTTGCCAACAGTAAGTGAACTATACATTGCTATACATTGCTGTCATTGTAAGATTACCCTTCAATAAGAACAAGTGCTATTAGTAATTGCAATGCTAGATGCTTTATCTGTATATAGTCGGAATCGGCCGATAGTCAGATTCAGGAATCTGAATCAATATCGGGAAGGAAAAAATGGTATCGGAACATCTCTAGTTGTAGATGAGTAATTATTTTTTTTTCAGATTTGCTGTGGAATGTAATGTGACAGCGCAAATGAAACTGTCTCTATCAAGGAGGGAGTCTTTTTCGTCTTCGTTGTTTAAAGACCTGGCCATATTTTTGTACGCCTCCTCGGCCACGGCAAATATGTGGGGGTCCATGTCACCCAGGGCCTGCCCGCTGTAGGCATGGATGATGTCCGCCTCGTAGATGGGCAGGCTGCTGTACGGGTTGATGGCCACCAGCACGATGCCTGGAACAGGGCCACAGACCACCAGTTTAACCCATCAGTCCATGTTAGTCCCAGTTCAGTCAGATGTGTTTCAGTTGACGTAATATACAGTGTCTACTTCCTGTATCATAACCTCATCAACTATTATGTGTATGCTTATTCAGCGCAGAAGGTTATTGAGCCATTGGATAGAATGCATACATAATAAATAACCAGACATGTGGTTATATATTTCCCATTTTATATTCTTCAGCTTTAATACCATGAGAACATGAGTAATTGAGTGCATTATGATTGCATCTTGTCTGATTGTGCCATACTGCGCTGTGAACATGGCTCCAAAGTCTACAGTGGCACGACGATAGTGAGTCACACGAGAGAAGGGCTCATTACCACAATATGTGTAAATGAGCTTGGAGTCTGTGAAGCGCACTTTGAGGTTGTGCAGGACGGCCGGTTCGTGGAGGTAGCTCAGCGCTGTCAGGTCATTTTCCCCCACCAGGAGGTTAGGGTTTCTCAGGGGTGGTAATCTGTTGCTTTTTAGGTCAATTCTGTGTTCCAACACCTGGGATCACGCAGGGGGTATAGGGTTAGAGAATTTCTGCATGTCTCCATTTTCTTAGGCTTACCTTTGCCTGAACTATTGAGGCCTCGTTACCATACCATGCAAGCCCAAACTTGATCTAATAACGGCAAGCACCGACAGCTTTGACTAGAAACGCCAGACTATCAATGTTGAATAGCCTACATCGACTGTGAATAGGCTACACTTGTTCTCTATGTCTAACATAACCCAGTAAAATACTCGAGCAATAGTGTTATTCTGCATGGTCTATTTTGCATAAATTCCCTATCCACTGTCTGTCTCTCACCGAGCCGTCCTCAAGTCGTAGTGATAGGACTCGGTCTCCGGGGGTGAAGGCTCTGGTTAGCTCCGCGGACCTCCACACCTCCTCGGGGTCAGGGAGCCAGACCCGGGCTGACTGGGGACCAAGTCAAAAAGAAACATCTTCAAACGCTACACTAACACCGATAAAAAAAAAAACGTTTACTTGAATAAACAGGATACAAATCACGACAATTAAAAAGTCAACGAACTTATCAGTGGATGACAAGTAATTCAATTGTTTGAAAACTAAGTAGGGAGGATAAGTTCTGATTATGGTAAGATTATTATGCTGTAGTTACCTTTGAGTACAGTTCGGAGACTGCCATGGCAGTTGACCTGGGAGCTCTCTCGCCGGCTACTGAGGAGAACCTCGCTGAAGGCACAGGTCCATTTCAGTGGAGAGGAAGTCAGCAAGACTGCAGATCAACAAGTTAGGTTAAGATTGCATTGAACCGTTTGAAGTAACTAGATTTGAGGAGAGCAGGATCACATATGGTAGTGAGCCATAAGGTGGGGAGTAATAACTTCAGCGGTAGGAGAGATCCTGCGGTCAGTGAGATCAGCGGGAGCGCGCGGAGCTCTCTGAAAGACAGGCGCGCCCCCCAGCGGTCACATCTCAGCAAAATTATCAATTATTGAAACTTAATACTTATACTTTTTAAGTGCAATACACTGTTACTCAAATAAATTCGATACGCAGATTCAGTTATTATGCAAAAATTTTATTTACAGAAAAAACATGGCAGTGTTTGCACTATAAATGTACGTGCACACTTCAGACATATTGGAGCTGCTTGTAACCGCTAGGTTACTTTAACCAGATATTGCTCATGACGAAAGCACTTCATTACATTCAAGTCCTTTCCAGAAGTCCGCATGATTTGGAACTACAGCAGTATTCAGAACTACAATTAATTAAAACGCAACCAGCTAGCAACAGCTGCCTTACTAATACAGTTTATAGAGTGGGACATTGGTGACTTAGGATAATCATAAAAATAAAAAAAAGATTTACCTTCTGTTCCTATATTTTTTTCAATGCCTTGTTTAAAAAAAGTTCCAAATATATGAAGTTATAGTGAGGCTAATATAGGCATACAATTTACACTAGTCCTGCAATGGGCATCATTTCAATCATCTTCTTGTGATGAAAGTACAGCAAAATTGAAAATTGAAATATAATGTAGTGACAGATCTCCAGGAACCCGATGAAAAATTCCTTTAAATGAAAGCTACCATGCAGGGAATGTTCCAGGAACACAAACTTGTATTTGCATTTCCAGGTTACTTAAACAGCAACCTCATAGTCAATCTTAATTTACAACAACTTTAACTATAGATCTGCTGAATACCACAATATGATGACCCTATACTTTGCCATCTCCAGCTTTCATTTTCAGTCATCAAAATGGTGAATGATAAACAGAAATAGAACTGAGCAGGTTGCTATGCAAGGCAGGTTGGAATGGACACATAACAATGTACATAAAATGCTCATCAATAAATCAACCAGCGAGTTTGCTGGCTACAATGGAAGGCTTTCTCTGCGGCAGGTCCTGGGGTGTGGGTATGTGGTCTCCGGTGATCTCAGTCTTCTCCGTTGGAGCCATGGGCAGCTGTTTGTTCTTCATTTTGGCTTTGGCCATGTTGTAGTCACCAGAATCAAAGTACTTTTGCTGTGAGAATAAAAATGAAAAGTATTCGTTAAATGTTGTCAATGTTAAACTGCTAAAAGGAGAGCTGTCCTTATTAAGGTATGAAACACACCCCCTTCTGAAGTCTTTTCCTGAGGAGGTCCGAGCCGCCTGGCTTGGCAGCTAAGTTAGGATATCTAGTCTTCAGTTTGGCTTCCTCTGCCTTCTCAGGACTGATGACTTCATCCTCCATTTCCTATAAGGACAAGTCATGCAAAGGCAGAGACAAAAATATTTATCTTCAAAAAGAATGCAAGAGTCGATGCATGATGCCAGGTGCCAGATTTTCCCCGTTACCAACCAAAGAAACCCTTTTTATATATTGTGTGTCCTCTCAGAAGAAAACACTCCTGCAGAGACCTGAGCATGCTATTAATAATCAGACCACACTGCTGTGAGCTTAGCCGCTAAACTAGCGCACACTTTATACAACCACCACAACTCGGGGCGTCTCTGCAGTGTTGCACGACACCCAGATGAATGGTTTGTGTTAGAAAGTATGCTATTTTAACATGTATTGTTGAGAAAAACGACTGCTAGGACCCCATCACCAGGAAGCTAACTAGCTTGTTGCTAATCGCATCTCATCCATTGAAGTTGGTAGGAGCTACCTCAGCTAGCAGCGCCTGCTAGCTAACACGTCCGGGGTAATCTTTGATTTACCTGCCGTTCCTCGGGATTAACTGCGCCATCGACCTCCTCGGACATCGCGGTCTGGGACCAGGTAACAGGAGTACGGGAACGAGATGTCAGCCCTCAGACAAGCGGAGGTGAAGCGACAGAACGTGTGGCGGTGCAGCAACAGCGGCTAGAGCCAAGTGATGAGTCCGGCCCCTAGGAGGAGCAAACAAGGACCCTAGGAGGAGCAATCAAGGACCCTAGAAGGAGCAACCAAGGACCCTAGGAGGCGCAATCAAGGACCCTATGACCCCTAGGAGGAGCGATCAAGGACCCTACGACGCCTCAGACACGTCCCTGCTACCAAAACAAGAGGTAGTAGTAGTAGACATAAACACACTGTCAGACCACGGGAGGCTCCTGGGGATCAAACACTACACCTCCAGACGTCTCAGCTCTTGAGTGGCGTAGACACGCCCCTTTCCGGTAGAGCCCATGCGCCCTATGAGATCGAAAACTATGGATGGGTTTCAATGGAGAGAAAGTAATTAGCTTCTGGTCCCAGTCTTTATATGCCTCGGATTACACATATGTTGTTTGTGGATTTAAATGATAATTTTTCATGTCAATAATTCCACCGTTAGTTAATGGCTGTAGCGAAAACACAATGAGAAAGACTACATGTCTCGTGCCGTCACGATTCCTGCGACTGGCGTGAACAAGACCGACAATCCCCCCATAGGCATAACTGAAACTCTCCACATGCCCCAATTTATAATGGGTTTCACCTCTTTCGATGCTTTTATCCTTCCCTTGGAAAAAACCTAACATTATCAAACTTCTTCACGAAAATGTTTAGTTTTCTTTGCATGAAAAATTATCATTTAAATCCACAAACATGTGTAATGCAGGGCATATAAAGACTTTTTACTTTCTCTCCATTGAAACCCATTCATATATTTTCCCATGGGCTCTAACGCAAAGAGCGTGACTTCGCCACTATCAATTACATGGTTCAGCCCTAAGGACGTGTGGACCAATTACAAATGAGTAGGTGTTCGCCCAACTAAATCTGATTGGCTGCGGTGGTATATAGATTTGTGTTTTGGATGTTTTCAGTGCAGTCTGTTTTAACACTAATCGTGGTTTATTTAGAGATTAATAAAGTACTGCCCTGGTGTTTATTTTAGGAGTCAAATGATTAAAAAACAGGAATTTAGGACCTAAAAGCAGAGCTGGTATGAGGAACACATGTCCCAACTCCAGCAATGACATGGATTCATGCTAGATTGTGGTTGCTAGCAGATTTATAACGTAATTGAATGTGCCTGAAAAAGCTTCCTCGACGCACAATATTGTTGCTAAAAACACATTTTTACTTAAAAATACCACAACAGTCGAGTCACTTGCACAACTCAAGGCTCCCTCCACTCTGGCCCTCTTAACGAGCACCAGAATGGGTGTCGCTCAATTAACCTATGAGCCACAGCTGCAGACTATTACAGGGCTAACAGGGACAGGAACACGTTAATCTTTTAGAACATGTTAACATAGTGAAGATGCCATTCACATCTTCACAGTGCCCCATTTTGAAACAGCTATTCAGATTTTTTAAATTATTAAACTTGGAAGTATCTATAGGCCCCAAATATTTGGTATTACACATCTCAGATAGGAAGTGCCGACAAAATTATCCCAAGACTATCCCTACAATCGAGCTGGTTTAGATTTGAAGTTTTGTTTTTTACCACGATTGCCCTTCAAACTTTCGACACCTCATACTTCTAAAAGTATTCTGCATTAATGTTGGGCAATTGTCTTTGCAAATATCAATTAACACATTCATGAGTACAATTAGCTTTTATTTAGTTTTCAAAAGATGTTATCCATGTCACATTTGTTAGAATGGGCCAACTTGAAAACCCGAACAACGTTTGCAATGTGGAATAAATGGTTAAACAGAATAATTTATATACAGAATTTTCCAACGGTTGTTTTGTCAATTTTGAATTATTTTCACTGTTTAACAAAGTAATATTATCCGAGGGAATGCTCATTCTGAACATCGGTACAAAAAAACATTGGCGTAATACAGCTCACTCAAGGGGAGTTTACATTCCTTTAGGAAATAAAAGAAAAGGAACAGTTGTTGCTATTTTATTGAAATATGGAGCACGATGGAATAAAAAGTGCATCAGGGATCAATGTTATCCTCTGCCATGACCACGTCTTCTTGCAACTTCTGCACCATCTTTTCTTCCAATTGTTTGGCTTTGCCTGGAAGACAGACAAATTGATTAGAACCAATCTTATACTTAAGAGTACAACATTCAAGCAGTGAGTCTAGAGAGGAGTTACCAGGGCCACACATCTGATCAAGCTGTGAATGTTTCCATCAAAGTGAACTATTTATTTAAATTTTTTAGACACGTCATTAATAAGAAGGTAGGGGTAAGGCATCTTGCTAAAGGATGCCTATAAATAAACTGCAGGGACCGGGGTTCGAAACCAGAAGCCATCGGCTGGGGGTCAGGCCTCCTCATCCCCAGACTATCTTGGATGTCATTTGTTGTGCCAGCTGACTCACCCGCATGTGGTGCCTTGATCAGGTGAATGTTCTTCTTGACCGAGATGATGGCCTCTTCCTTGTCCAGCTGTTTGCCCTTCTTCAGTCTAGAGAGATGGGGAATAGTGTTAAAGGCATTGGTCTCAATGCTGAAACTACCAACTCTCTCCTACTGTTCAACACCCCATGTTTAAGGAGTGTTGATAGACAATATGGCATTGTTAATTGATGTTAGTACCGATCTCAGTATGAAAAGTACATCTTACCTGTTTATTATGAATCGTGCCTGACGTTTATTTTTGATCACTTCTACTTTCTTCATTGCTTCCACTGGAATAGAAAGGACATTATAGATTCAGAAATGAAAATTGTACATTTGATTGAGTTCATAAAATCAACCGATATGCATTTCTAGCTTTAAGTGGCGTTGAGATTTACCTGTCTTGCTCCAAAGCTCACGCTGGTATTTAAGGGGAATATTTCGACGTTTCTCAAACTCCAAAGCATTATCCTGAAAAATTAGCAAAGTTGTGTTAGCAAAGACATCCTAACAAACAAGCATTGGGATACATGGTGTAAATCTATTGAAATCAAATAGAAACCAACTCACCACTGTCAACTCCTTTCCTGCCGCTTTCCTGAAGGCTTTAGTCCATCTGGTCTTTCTTGGATTACGCTTCTTCTTGAAGTTTTTGTGACATTTGGATTTGCAAAATCTGAAGACCTAGAGAAAAACAAACGCAGATGAGGGGAAATAAATTTAATGGAGGGTCCTGGCACAACAGCCAGGTGTGTTCCGATAACAACCGGTAGATGGCGCACGACTACAAGAGAAACATCACATTCTGTCAGATTCATCGACTATTTCACATTAATGTTGACAATAATTAACTCTTGACCAATTTCCTATAAAAGCGACATGCTTTCAGTATCATCTCAGAGCGACGGATTACTAAACAGACTATGACATGGTAACACGTGAGAGCCTCAGCACGTTTAAATGTCTTAAGGTAGCCTAGCATGAAGGCTAGCACTGCCGAAAAACAACGGTACAACACCAAACTACCGGCGGTCACGCGACCAGACAGCGACATACCTTGCAATCATTTCGAACAAACATGTTCCCATGCCCGGGGTAGACAGGCCCCGAACAGAAATAGCATTTTTCAATGCGCATTTTGGGTCCCCGTTCCTGAAGAGGACCTGGCGGAACACGCTGAGGAAAACAAGACCGAAGCTTTTCTTCTTCTGCGTTATGAAACACTCCGGCAGACCCTACTCATTACCGCCCCCTGCCGGCTTTTTACTCCCATTGTCTCCAATGTGTGTATTTGCTGAATGCAATTGCAATGTTTGACCATGGGGTGTTTTGACCGATTTAATAAAAAATGGTAACAAAAAAATAAGAGTTTTGTAAAAGGATATATGCCCCAATCTAATTTAGATTCTATTAAGGCCTATACTACACCTTCAAAAAAATCCATGAAGGTGTTAGACCTTATCAACTACTTGCAAAGCATTCTGCGCAATAAACATAACAAGTTTTAGAAAATCTGTTAGGTTCAAGGCAAAGGCTGGCATCTGCTACTGGTCATTTTTCAATTTTTATATCTGATGGTGCATTACTCATTAAATGTGTAAAACATATGGGGCTATGGGTTAATTATTTATGTAAAAAGATTGGCTGTTCTATTGGTGTTTCGGACAGGTCACAGAAAAGTTTTACCATGAGTGTAAAAAATAGCAGATATCCCAGTGTTTTTTGCCTGTTCATAACTATGGAGACACTGTATATCAAATTGCTTCAAAACTTAGATGTCACATTGAATAATTTATGCTGATTTATTCTAAATTTTCAATTTTCGACCTCCCCACTGTATAATGTACATCATCTGGCAGTTAATTTTCAAATGTATATATCCTATCTATTTACAGGAATAGTAGTATCTATTTACTATCTATTTGCAGTATTGAGGTACTGCAGTAACCGAGAAGAGTTGTGACTTTGCTGAACGACCTTTGTTAGCTCTTAGCGATGGCGGTACCAGACGTCCAGCTGAGGTAGTTGAGCGGAGCGATCGAGCTGGGGTGTTTGGCTTTAGCAATGCTTGGAGGTAGGCAGGGGTAGTTCCATCGACTGCCTTGTATGCCAGTACCATCGTCTTAAATTTGATGCGAGCTACTACAGGGAGCCAGTGGAGGTCCCGGAAGAGGGGGGTCACATGGGAGAACTTCGGTAGGTTGAACACGAGGCGCGCTGCCGCATTCTGGATGCGCTGCAAAGGTTTAATCGCAGAGGCAGGAAGTCCAGCCAGGAGTGAGTTGCAGTAGTCGAGGCGGGAGATGACCAGTGATTGGACTAGAAGCTAAGCTGCTTCCCTTGTGAGGAAGGGCCGGATTCTGCGGATGTTGCAAAGTGCAAATCTGCAGGATCGGGCCACCGGAGTGATGTTTGCGGTGCAGCATAACTGATTGTCCAATACCACACCAAGGTTTCTGGCAGTTGGAGAAGGAGATACAGTGATGTTCTCAATGGTAACCAATAAGTCCATGTGTGGGCAATCTTTCCCTGGGATTAGGAGGAGCTCGGTTTTGTTGAGGTTAAGCCTCAGGTGATGGGCAGTTGTCCAGGTGCTGACGTCCGCCAGACATTCCGAAATGCGTGTTGCAATCAGGGCTTTAGCTTATGAGGGGAAAGAGAGGAATAGCTGTGTCGTCAGCATAGCAGCATGTAGCAGCAAAAGCCATGTGACGCAATTATAGAGCCCAGAGATCTGGTATAGAGGGAGAACAAAAGAGGCCCCAGTACAGAGCCTTGGGGGACCCCAGTTTGAAGCGTGCAAGGTTTGGACAAGGAGCCATTCCATGTCACTTGATAGGTGCAGGTTCATCAGGTAGGATGTGAACCAGGAAAGAGCAGATTCAGCGATGCCAAGTTCAGCAAGAGTACCCACTACCCGCGTGTAACCCCTTCGTGCACATACTCCAAGCTTGTGACTCAGAGCAAGCTTCTGTTTGTTGTTATCCTACGGTAGCTACTGGAGCTAGCTAACTAGCTAATCCACAAGACAACCCTTAACTCCAACCTATCTAGCTTGGCTCGCTCTCGCGCATCTGTGTTCGCGCTCGTGCATGATTGTGCGTCCATGTACTTGAAATGGGTGGAGTCAGGGTCAGCGTTGAAGGAGAGGAGGTAGGACCATTTGAGTTATGTATTTTCAAAATCTGCTGGCGTTTAGCAAATCCCATACCCAACCTTTAACTAGTCTATTTACTGTAATAACTCAGGTGTGGCTGTCCAGATTTCTCCTTGAGTTTGTGTATGGTGTGTGTGTTTGTTTTTGTCCATAATTAGTCTAATTATAACTGTAACCATGTCTTCTCTTTCTTGCATATTGTGTTGTATCTCATGTTGGGTCTTTTGTCAGGACTCCTTGATGGTACATCTCAAGGGGTTTATCCTGAAAATAAAACTTTCAACATTAACACACACCCACAGCATGCATCCCAATTAAAGTGAGTGAAACATTTTGTTTTTCAGTGACCGTTTTATTTTCTACCCGTGGCCATCTTGAGAGTATCAAACAGGGATTTACAACATTTCAGCACAGAAAAGACAAAAAATATGGACGTTTATCGTGGGACTAAATTATGAACACATTAAAACACTTGAAATGAGAGAAGCATAAGTTAAATAATAACAATAAGAACAAATTCTCCTTTTCAATTGGCATTGGAGTTCAGGTAGCTTAACTACCAGCGAACACCATTTGGCCATATATACCAATCCATTCCACAGGGGAAAAATACACGACAAACCATTAATAATCAGGTTCAGACATGGATCAAAAGAAGTTTGGGATTTTGGAACAAAGGAATATGCTAAAAGTTAAAATCAAACCAAAGTTCTGTGTAACTGTAACAACCATTAAGTGTTCTTAAATAGACACGACCAAACCAACAGTGAAACACCGTTTGATCTCTCAAGCTTGACACAACGCAACGGACTATCCTGATAAAACGTCTTCTCAAACTTTTGAAAATACTACCACATTTATATGCAATATTTTTCCAAAATGCAAACCAAAGAAAGAACAAATCGCTTAATAACAGAGACTTCTCAAGTTTCTTAGGCAAGATTTATTTTGTTATATAGATATAAAATTTGATTATGTTGCTCTTCACACAGAGGGTCAATATTTTGATAGTCAGCATCCATGTCTTCATCAAGACAAGACATAGGGATGTTATGAATGGAGAGATCTTCCCAATTCAGTATTATTTTTAGTGAGCAGTAGTAGTGACAGATATCCCTTGATAAAATAAACCTCATCGTCACCATCATAATCTATCACTCGCAGAACCCACAATCTTTGGTCTGTTGGCCATAATATCTACCGTATCACAGCCAAGGCAGAAGGATATGAGATGAAACCCATCTGAGGAAGCGTACAACTCTTTGGATAATAGCGTCGGTGTCACTGCTGCACTCAGCAGCTCTTTAGAAGGCAAGTGGAACACAAGGCAAGGAGTCTTGTGTTAAAGCTTTCACCAAGAAACAATAGCATTAAGGGAAAAGAAATACATATTCAGCAAAACCATTCCTACCACCCCTCCTGGGTTCCATAGATCGTTGCTAAGAAAAAGGATCGGACTATACACTCTTTAATGTACATCTCCTTCGTATTATTTTTTGGTAGCACTTAAAAATTCATCATTCTTTGGACACATTCCCGTCTTGGGATCCACCTTATCCATAAAACGCCACACCCTTCAGCAATAAGGCCATGTTAAAGCTATCAGAAACCAGTGCACTGAGATGCCAGCCGTCGTGTTTTGGTATGATATTACTCAAAAGTCAGACAATGTCTAATGCACTTATTCTTTTCACAGCATGCTATGAAATGTGACATATAAAAAGCAGTTTATAAAAGCAGTAAATAATATGCGGAGAAATGGTGGTAAAACCAAACCCCGGCGAACGATAACGCACCGACACAGGTAGACAAGACGTTAAAATGCTTCAACCTGGCCCCCTGAGTCTTCGAAATACTGCACCACCTACTACGAAAAAAGGAGGTAGAAAGGAACATACAGAAACAGACGGTTGAGGTAGACAGTGAGTTTCAAAGGGATTAATCGCTCCTGCTGCTCCAGTGGAAGAAATTAAATACAATGAAAACGTATCCGAAATTGAAAGACATTTCTTGACATTCTTTTAAACATTCATCATAGGTGAGCTTTGGTTTAGGTCAGACAATGCACAACACATGCCCGCACACACACACACACACACACACACACACACACACATAGCCAGACAGTCAGAAAGACAGACATATGCCCCTTATCCACTGCGCGTTTTTGCAACGGTACGACACGGCTCTGCACGACTCTACCCTGATTTGAGAGCTTTTCCACTGCGGGTTGGAGGCGGGACCATTACGGTTTTCAGTACCTGTTCGTACCTGTTTCAGAGGTAGGTCTAACCGGTACGAGTCGGGGGCCTAAATGTCACGTGAACAGTGCTGTCCACTGATTGGTTAGATGAAATGACGTCATATGTGCGACGAAGCGTGGGGGTCTTTAAACATTCACCAGAACCAACCCTTGGTCGATGAGCGAGGTTCAGACAAATCTGTGCGTGGTATCCGAGGATCGCGTACAGAGGGACCTGGACGGATCAACGCGGAACACCTCCGACTCCGCCCTCCGACTCCGCCCAGTTCCAGGCCACGGTTTTGTGTGGAAAAGCGAAAATTTACTGGTACCGTGTAGTGTAGGGCTGCACTAACCGCACCGAGTAGTCGGGACTATTTTGGCAGTGGAAAAGGGGCAATAGAGACATACACACAGACTCACGACACACACAAAGGCAGATAGTTAAAAAAAAAGGAAAGAAAGAAAGAAGTAACAACATGCAGCTTAAATCCTGAGATATGCCAGAAGAAGCACCACCTCAGCCCTCGTCGCCGGCTCCCTGATCTCTGTCCCTGAAAAGCCTGCAGGTCAGGGAGCCCAGAAGGGTCACTGGTGGTGGTGGGTCTAAAAAAGGCTGTAGAGGGCAGTGGTGTCAGGAACCGGCAGGGTAGGGTGGGAACACGGACGGCAGGGAGACCATCAGCGCCTCAGGGGGCCGGTGAGAGAGGGCGCAGCTTTCAATCTTGTCGTCTTCCACCCTGAGCGATGGAGTGAACTCCCCAACCACGACGACGACCGCAGGGCCGTCGGCAGGCAGGGAGAAAGGCGGTTCCGCTGGGCTGTGGCTGCTGCCTGACGAGGAGCTGCTAGTCTCCTCCTGGGAGTAGTGTCCTGAGTCCGCCGTCTCCTGGCTGCCCTCGCCGGTGTGCCAGCTCTCGGGGGGCTGGTCCTGGTGGGGCTGCGGACCAAAGATGATCTCCCGGGAGAATGGCGGCAGGGCAGCGGAACCCGGCCTCTCCTCGTACCGCAGGACAGTCTTACCAGCCTCGTACAGGCAGGCCCTCTTCTCCGCCTGCGGACCCGGGAGAGGGATGCAGTTTGAGTGAATCTGTAGCAGCTACCATTGGAGGTCTGGGACCAATGTCTTGAAAAACAACGCTGAAGGGGGAATACTGTTACTGAACCTGAACACCACTTACATCACTTATATTTGGATTTCGCTTCTCCCTGGAGAAGAGTCGCCACTTCTTGCTCCTGGTGGCGCTGTGCAGCGGGCCGGAGCGGCAGAGCAGCATGCTGGGTCCGCCCTGGAGACAGCGAGATGGGCATCGGTTAACCAACGACATTAGAATGAAGGAAACACGAGAAGGTTTCCTATGACTCAAGACTCACCTGTTCAGAGTTCACCTAGTCTCTGCATGGCCACACGGACCCATCCCTCCTACCTATTGTTTGTTGTACATCCTGGTACTTAATGTACGCACTTATTGTATGTCCTACTTATTTATAGTACTCGGTCGTGTAGCATCTCATCCTAGCTATCTTTTTGGTAAACAGGGAATGGGTTAACCCAGTGATGGTTAATGCTTTGCACTTGGTTCTATGAACATCCTTACTGTACCAACAGCGATATATGGTTTCACCTTCCAATGACAAATGTACGTGTAAATGTAAGTTGCTTTTGATAAAAGCATCTGCTAAAATGCCCTAAATGTAAATATAATATCCATGCCTGGTCTGACCTCAAGGGGGCGCTGTTTGGCGTATCTCACCTTGGCGTCTATGAAGGGCGGTCTCATCATGGGTACAAGGACCTCAGCGTTCTCCGAGGGCGGCTGCCCGCCCGCCTGCGCCCCGTCGCCGCTCAGCACGCCGACCATCTTCCGACCGGACGGTTTCCTGTCAACGATGAGAAGTCAGCCTCCATCCACGAGAACATCATGTGGATCAAATAAGTGCTTTTCTGTATTTTTTGCAACCTGGTCTCACAGGAATCCGTGAAATGACTACGGACGCTTAACTCAAAATCCGTGGGATCACTACGGAAACACGCCGATTTCCGTAATACGCGCATGGACACAGATCCCCGTTTCACCGAGCGAGTCGACTACGGGCGCTTAACTCAAAATGAATGGTTTGACATTCCGTTCTGTGGAAGACGAAAAAGGTGCAACCGTGCTCCGGGACACGATTCAACAGATTAACGGTTGTGCGCATGAGCACGAAATCACGTGACATATAGGTTATTTATAAATAGAGTAATTTGATGGATCCCTGTGTGACCAGGTCGACTCGCTCGGTGAAACAGGGATCTGTGTCCGTGCGCATATTACGGAAATCGGCGTGTTTCCGTAATGATCCCACGGATTTTGAGTTAAGCGTCGTCCGTAGTCATTTCTCGGATTCCTGTGAGACCAGGCTCATTTTTTGTCATGTTGCTGAGGCTTCTGTTCTAAAACGACTTTCAGTTAAGTCAGAAACATGATTACAGAGGGGGAACTCGTGGAAGGGCATCTTGTTAGGGTCACCCTAGCCACTCCCTTATCCTGGATTCCGTTACCTGGATCTTCCCTTGTTGATGAGGATAAAGGCACACAAGACGATACAGGAGAGCGCGATGCAGACGCCCACGATGATGCCTGTCATCGATCGCTGGTCTATGTGGTAGATGCTGTTGGAATGGGCTAGGACGCAAAACAAACAAAGCATTTCACCATGCAGCTATTACTATTTCATCAACAGTTACTGAAACACCAGCGATGAAGGACAGAGAGAAGGAATCAGTTACTATCCATATTTAATTCACTGGTTGAATAATTGAGGGCGATATCTATTAGAGATACGGGAGCCTCTACTTTCTGAATAATTTAGATTTTCCATTGGAACTTTCACACAATTATATTCTCAATGATTGTTTATCCAACTAAGCAGGACTGGAGTGCCATGCTGTTCTGGTCTGGTTCTGTACCTGGTGTTTCGGGGAAGCTCTCCGAGTGCCGGGGGTTCTTGCTGCGGTGCCCGCTGGCCCGGGGCAGGGCCACGTCCACCAGGCTGGAGTAGGGGCCGTCTCCGAACTGGTTGGCAGCACAGATCTTCACCAGGTAGATGTTCCCAGGCTCCAGCTTCTCCAGCAGGGCCATAGTGTTGCTCCCTGACATAGTAACGCACAAGCCGAGTTAAGTTATAAGGATGAGGTGATACTATTACTATTAGCATACACTTTAAAAGTCAGTTCAGATACAGGTTATCATTGAGCAGGTCAGGGCATTGAGTTTCGAACCCACAATCCTTAAACACCATAACTAGGCACTCAACTATCTTTTTTCCCCCTACTATCCTCATCGGATGAGCCATTGTTGTTCAAACCCCAGTGCGGGCGTTTGGTGGAGGGACTTACCGTCCCTCTGCAGGATCATCCAGCGCCCGGCCAGCCAGCCCTTCTGCGAAGCGTAGAGGAGGGTGTAGTGGGTGACCACCAGCAGGGGGTCCGCAGGCTCCCGCCAGGACACCAGCACCGTGTCGTCCTCGATCAGGGTCATCCTCACGGCCAACGGCGGCTGGGTGGGGGCTGTGGACCCGGGGACAGACCAATCACATCACAGATCCATCACCGCTAATACACTGGAATAAAGGCTCTGTGCAAACTACGTCACCTGAAGGAGGATATCACATCCCCCTATAAGACCGTAATGATGAGCAGTTCTATCCACTCAAAGTAGTAGTTCAGACAGGCCCACTGACACTTAAGGGGTATTATCTCAGTAGTTTATGGATGTTCCATAAACCTGGATAACGACAATGTGGAAGCTAAATGAATTCTTACCGGCGGCGGGGGTCTGGTGGTAGACCACCGAGCTCCAGGGACTGGACATCTGGTCCAGATGAAGACGGACCACGAACTCATAGCGCGTGTTTGGACTGAGGTTCCGGACTGTCATGTTCAGCTTGATGCTGTGAACAGATGGGAAACAGAGCATATGGTGAAACACTGACGTACCAGGACCTCACTCCACTCACGTATTGGGGAGGACAAACCTCCAGAACGGTTCCTAACAAGCCTAACAAGTACAAATTATATTCAGTAACAGGATCAATAAAGGAACCAATCAAGGAAATGTGAAAGCCTTCCCTTTTTTGTAAAGTGTCTTTACCAAAGTTTAAGCTCTAGCTTTATGCTAGCTCAAAACATTTACAATATGGCCTAACCCACCACTCATTCATGCACAAATTTACGGAACCGATGGCGGAGTCAAGCATGCAGGTCGACAGCCACCTCGTCGGTAGCAGTTAGGGTGAAGTGCCTTGCTCAGGGACACCTCGGTTACCAGTCAACCCGCTCTCCCTCCTGAGCCACTTGCCACCCCTCATAAGTTTGTCAGTGTTAACTCTTAACTTCCACGAGGCGCTGCGTCTTACGTCTGCAGGTAGCGTACGGCGGTGGCGTTGTGCGTCCCCACGGGGGTGCAGCGGACACTGAAGCTCAGGGCCTTCCCCGCCATGAAGGCCGGGCGACTCCAGCGCACCAAAACTGAAGAAGACCCGTTGGCCGTGATGGTCACGTGACTGGGGGCCGGGGGCACGGAGGACAGGTGGTCTCTCACCGCTGGGGGGAACAGACGCAGAAATGCACATTTCAGGAGGGGCAGGTATGTTTGACTCCAAGCCAAAAGGTTCTGAGTTCGATCCCCTTGCATCAGCATCTACCTGTATGCACCCTTTAGCACCTAGCTGCTCAAAAATTACTTGAAAAATTATCCAGTTATAGTAGATATCATCGTCCGAAGTTATGATTATTTACAAATATTCCCCTTATTGTGGCTTGAATGCAGAACAGTTAGCCCAGTGGTGTGGCTGCTGAGCGATCCACTTACAAACACATCCAGGAGTGCTGATGGTCTGGTCTGACTGGTAGCCGTCTCCCAGCTGGCTGAAGGCCAACAGCTTCACATGGTACTTCGTCCTTGGATCTGCAATAAATTGAAGGGGGTAGCATTTCTAACATGTGCTTTAAACACCAAACTCCACTGGACAGGAGATGTGATCCGAAGATAATCCATACAACTACTATACTCTGCTGCTGCACAGCAATGATGTTATATATTTATTTAAACTTTTTGGATTTAAAGATGGATTTTTTTCATTAGCATAAAAAAAAAGGCACTTTCCACAAAGTGTCTCATTCGGAGCAAGAGGCCAAGCAAGCAGCCCTGTTTTCATGGCTACCCCCCCCCCCCCCCCTCCACCAGCCACACAGTCACACGTCATCTATCATGGGCTGTCATTGTTAGGCTGGCAGCCCTACTGAAGGCCTGGTAACCTACCTAGAGTGACCAATCAATACGGCCTGCAAATATTATCGACAACACCATGACACCCCGGTCTGTACCTTAAACCTTTTAAGGTTTAATTAAGGTTTTAAGGTTTAACACTGTTTCTTTCTCTCACCAGGGGAGTTGGGGGCAGTTGGACTGAAAGCCAAGATGGCAATCTCTAATTTCTAAACTCTCGTGAAACTAGTAAGACAGTAGTCACTGGTAGACACTAGTAGACGTGATGAGTTTCAGCCTGTGAGAAACAGAGAAATGAAGAGATGTTCAACGAGGCCATTCTGTGGTGTTGTTGCGTGAGGGAGACCTGAGCTATCGCTACGTCGTCAGCTCTAGCTCACGAAGACCAGGGGAGGGGGGGGGCTGAGGTCAAAGGGTCTGGCCAAGATAGAACAGAAGGATTCCCGGCTCAGGACCGGGGGCCTCTTTTGTTTCCTCTGGCAGGGCTAAGTCTTCCTGAACCTGACTTTGGCGGAGCCCCACTCCCAACAATACAACAGATACTGGGCTAGGTAAGGTACAATATGAAACCATATGACAACAAGTACCGTATTTGCCATGGTTGTTTGTTTCATTTCAGAGACATTTGAGAAAAGATGTCCCTTGATTTTTACCATTGGGAATCCAGCGAGAATGCAGAGTGGGCCCACACCCTACAACAACGGCTACATGGCAAACTATGAGGGCAGCTTTGACCATATCCACTTCAATATGGTCTGATGGACCTGGCAGTGGCCTACAGAGGTCCAGACTTGATCGTTGCATGTCATTTGCATTAACAACAGCAGAGAGAGAGGTGGGAGGGGGGGGGAGAGAGAGGTGGACAGAGGTCACCCACTCCGTCCATCTCGGTGCGGACAGTCCCTGGAGACCCGGTCTGTGTCCAGCTGAGGAGGCTGTGGGAGTGGTGGGGGAGGGGGCCAGTTTGGGCCAGGGTCTCACAGGGTGGGTGTGGCCCCTGGACCCGACACAATAGTCAGGGGGTAATTATGCAGGGCCGGGATGGGAAAAACGGTGTTGGGAGGGGACATCTGGAGGCCGGTGATCCCTTGTTTCTGAGAGTCTGAGCTCCCACAATGCATTAGGCAGGCTGCTGAGGGCCGCCGTTTGATAAAGAGGGGTCAGACTGTATTGATCACCGGACAGCGGGCCCTAATGCAAATAGGCCGGTCGCTGGTCAGAGTTAATGGCCTGATGTAGAGCAGGACTCTCGTTGATCAAGGCCCAAAAACCGTCTGTTCTGTGATTTAAATATCAAGATGTCAATATTGATACTGAGTTAGTTGATATCCTTCACATAGGCTTAGTACAGTCAAATAAATAAATGGACTGCATTTATATAGGGCTTTTCTAACCATTGGCCACTCAAAGCACTTTACAATATTGCCTCACATTCACCATTCACGCACACATTCACACACCAACGGCAGAGCCAACCATGCAAGGCAACAGCCAGCTCGTCGGGAGCAGTTAGGGTTAGGTGCCTTGCTCAAGGACGCCTCGACACTCAGGTCGGAGGAGCCGGGGATCGAACCAACAACCTTCAGGTTGCCAGCCAACCCCCTCTACCTCCTGACCTACTGCCACCCCAAAAGCCCACAAAAAAAAACAAATGAAAAGGTAGTTCCTGAGGCGGGCTGTGGACACCCTGAGGGAGGGGCTCACCGAGGCCGCTGATGGCGTAGTCTGAGAGCAGGGCCGGGAGCTGGACGGTGGGCTGCTCAGGGCGGCCCTCCTCGTGGTGGGACAGGCGGTAACCCTGCACCACCACGCTTCCTGGGGCCGTCTGCCAGCGGGCGATGACGGAGGTACAGTTCAGGGGCTCCAGGTGAAGGAGGGGGGCCGCGGGCACTGGGATGAGAGGGGGCACAGGACACACAGACGACAGGGTTAGGATGAGCAACAGAGAGAGGAAGAGAGCTGCGTTCAAGACAAATGACACATGAAGACATGAATGCTAAACCCTCATGTCTTCATGTCTAAGCCGATTCACAATGTGTCATGATCACATGAAATATTCCATGCCCAGAAAAACCGTCAAAATGTAAAAATGCTACCCGCTCCACAAAGTGACTTTGTTGCTTTAATATCCTCAAAGTGTTTTGTGGCAGTGCGTTATGAGGATTTGGTATGCCAAGACTTGGTTCTTCAGAAGCCGAATGGATTAGAATAAATACACGGTTTCAATAGATCCAGCAGCCTTTTCATTAATCACCCCCCCCCCCCCCCCCCCACAACCACAATGCCTTGCCTATTGACGAGTACTCACACAGCCCTTATCCGGTGGGCTATCCCTCATTCATGGTAGCATAGTTGCTATGAGATATAGCGACTTATTGGCAGCTACTACGACTGCTACTTTATCATACACATATCTCATTATTTAACATTATTTAACTTGCCTCTAAACAGATCAGAAATCTGCACGGGCTGGACAAACAACCAACTCCTCTTTTCAAGGCACCCGGCCATGAAAAGGGGGCCATTCTTCCCCACACAGAGATGCCCCAGGCGCCTCTTTTATGACCCGTGACTGAGGCCACTCCAACACCACTGACAGCCGGGGGCAAAGGTCCCTGGGTAACCAACATAAAGACTGTGGGACAATGCTGCCGGGGCCAGCTCTAGTCAGGAGCCCGCTGCTCTGCGTGGGGGCACGGAGGACCCCTCTGCTCAGAGAGCAGCACAACACCCCACCGCAAAGAGATGGCCCCGCGTTCCTATGGTCACAGTTTGGGGCTCAACGGCAACACTGTTTGCTTTTGATCTTTTCAATAACTTTCATGTGACCTAGGAATATATATCACATACTGATGGTCTACAGCATCGTCAAACCTCCACCCCTATATATATATATAATGTATATATATATTGAGCCCAGATTAACCATCTCAGCAGCACTCCCTGTTCTGCTCTGCTATTGGTTACCTTTGCTGCTGGAGACCCTGGGTGTGCGGTGGGAGGTCCAGGCGCTGGGCTCGCACCAGCCAACACGGGTCGCCACGGCGATGCGGAGCAGGTAGATGGTGTCGGGCTCCAGGTCGTCCAGGTGGTGCTCGGTGGCGTTGCGGGGCAGGTCCACAGCGGTGACGTCGGGGTCCTGTCGCCGTGCGGTAGGACAGCCGGTAGGCGGACACCCGGCCCCGGCTCAGCTTGGCCGGCAGCGGCTGCCAGCTCACCTGGATGTCGCTGGTGTTCCGGCTGGTCAGGCTCAGCTCCGGGGTCCCCAGGGGCACTGCGGGGCGCAACATCAGCGGAGAAACCACGGTAAACCACCTTTATACACTTTAACCTCATGAGAGGAAGTAACCAGGACAAAGGGATTCCAGCTGATCGTCTTCATCTGATGAAGAAGAAAAACCATCCGTATGAAACGCTGCTACCCCTTTTCTCGCAGAAAGTTCGACAGTTGGTTTGAAAGAATGTAACAAAAATAAAAAAAACAGTTTCAACGGGAAGCGGCAAAGAATGCGAGCCCCTCTTGCTCCCCATCCCGGACACCCCCGGTACACGCTACAGCCCACTTTAAAGGGCTGCTTGCCTTAAGTACTGCACTGATTTACTGCCAGGAATGCCGGGCCATCTCTGCGCTCACCGTCCTCCAGGGTGTGTTGGCTGACTTGGTCTGACATACGGCTGGCCCCCATGGGCATGTAGGCCACGATGTAGAAGGTGTAGTTGCGGGCGGGCTCCAGGTCCTCGATGATGTAGCTGATGGTGTCGTTGCCGATCACGGCCTGGTACTCCTCGTTGTTCAGACCTGACGGGGGTGACGAGCAGACCGTTGAGGACCAGAACACAAGTAGAGAGATGACTGACGGCACGGACTGGAGAAGACAGTAACATAAATCTAACGGTCGATGTCCAGGAACAGGCATGTAATGTGAACCAGAGGCAGAGGAGCGCTGCCAGACTTCCTAAACACGGGACGTTTTTGATGCTCTCCCTGTTATCCATAAAGACGACCTTATAGTAGATACAGTGAATCTGTCCGTTTGGATGCAATGTTCAAATGCAGAATTTGCACCGCATGGTGTTTACATCTTGATGGGAGTCAATGCATTGTTTCTTATTCCCATGCACATATTCCCACACAAAACTGACCTTCATCCCTTCATCTACTGAAGTAAACATTCCATCAGAAGGCATATTACCAGCACGCTCAACTGATAATCATAATCATAATAATAATACACTTTAAGAGGAGAGATGATAGATCTTGTTAAATGTCTGAATCTGTCTCACCCTCAGCCTTCATGTAATGGATAGAGTAGGCGATGACTTTGTTTGCGTTGTACAGCGGTCTCTCCCAGGCCAACAAGATGGCGGAGCTGGAGATGGTCTCGGCGTGGACGTTCCTGGGAGCGCTGGGACGGTCCTCCGACATGACCACGATGAGCCGCGCCAGGGACAGCACCGAGCCATGCTCACTCTCCGCCACGCACTGGTAGATGGCGTCGTCTTCAGGGATGATCTGGGTGATCACCAGCTTGCTAGGAAACCATAGTAGAAGAAAAAAGGTTGGAACACACTAAAGGGTTCTCCTGATTTTACAGAGTTACACTGAGTTTTCTGAGAGGTGTACTCCTGAGTTTACAGAGTTATACTCCTGATCTTCCTGAGGATTACTCTTGAGTTCCTGAGGTATACTCCGTCCTTAGTAATACTCCTGAGATTCCTGTGGTATAGCCTGAGTTTCCTGAGGTATATTCTGAGTTTCCTGAGGTATACTCCAAGCCTTCATGGTCAAGTTAGGTCCATTGTAATGTATATAGCCCTTAAGCACAGTTAAAGTCTCAAAGGGCTTTCCATGCCCCATTATACTACGGGGCCAATGGTGACCTGTGATGGTAACCTCGATCTGTCTCACCATTACAGTGAGTACTTGCCTGTTGTACATCTTGATCCTGCCGTTGAGTTGCACCTTTTGGCCATTCTTCAGCCAGCTGATGCGGGGTTGGGGTACCCCTTCTGCCTGGCACATGAACCGGGCCGTACCAGCTCTGGGACGGGTCTGGCTCTCTGGCCTCTCAACAATGGACGGACGCACTGGAAGCACAGATGTGAGAAGACCAATCATCACAAACTGCTCTCTCATTTATTCATCCATCGACATAACCAAAACACCTGAACGTGTTAAAAGGATATCTCTTACACCTCCTACCTGATATATGATTGCGAATAGTATTTCCCAAAATGTAGACCATTTAACCAATGTTCACGATTGACTGTATACCCCTCACAACAAATGTCAGTCCATTGCAGAGTACATTTACATTTACATTTAGGGCAGACCAATAATAAGCACATTTGTCAGAAGTAGGGATGTGAAAAAGTCAAATTTTTCATGGTCGAATAATCAGTAGGTGGTATGAACGAATAATCGAATAATCGAATATTCGATTGTTGGCGGGGGGGTGGGGGGTTGCGAAATCAGAACAACGGTCTTGCCCGTTTCCATCACTCTTCCACACTCTTTCGACACTTAATAATAATAAAAGAACTACATATAGCAGGGCCTGCCAACTTTTGGGTTTTCGCTGGCGTGAGAATTCTGTAGAATCTTGTAATGCATACGTTATAGCAGGTTCCACACTCTTCCACACTTAATAATAAACAAAAACTAATAGCAGGGCTGCCAACTTTTGGGTTTTCGCTGGCGTGAGATTCTGTAGAATCTTGTAATGCATACGTTATAGCAGGGTCCGCGGGACGGACGGACGCGGACGCGTGTTTTTTGAAAAAATGTTAACGGTCCAAATGTTAAAAATCGGTTTTGACCCTCGGGAACGAATAATCGAATAATCGAATATTCTGACACATCCCTAAAGAGAAACAATATATTACTGTCGGTACAGTAAGGATGTTCATAGAAAAAAGTGCCAAAAACTAACAGTTATTAGGTTAACCCATTCCCTGTATACAACAAAGACAGCTAGGATAAGATTCTACACAACAAGTACTATTTTCAAGTGCAAGGACGTACAACATGCAACGTACAATAAGTGCGTAAGATGGGTGGGAGGGGGGACGGCGGGGTATACAGACTCTAGGGGTACTCTGAACAACTGAGTCTTGAGCCTTTTGCATCAGTGCAGTCGAGTAAGGGTCTTATGAAGGCTGTACCCATGACGGTGAGGCCGGCGGAGGCTAGGGTGTGGTTGCGGGTCCCTGGGGTGGTGGCCCTGCAGAGGTAGATGCCGCTGTGCTGGGGCTTCACGTCGGTGAGCACCAGGTTGCCGCTGCCCAGCACCTTGGCGTTGTAGACGTCGATGGGCTTGCTGTCCGCCCGGCTCCATGAGATGATTGGCTGAGGGTTGCCAGTGGCAACGCACTCCAGGACGACCGTTTGATGAATGGCTGCCGTGACGTTCTGGGGTCCAGCGATGATTCTGGGCTTCTGGCGAGATTTAGGGGCTGTCCCTGAAAAAAGAGAGAGGGGAAAAGAGATGATTAAAACCATGACTCAGGATTAAGGGGAAGGAACTCTGGGGAATGTCAGCACACTTCTACACTATCGTTAGAGTCGTAAGTCTTTTTACTTGAGATAGTTTAAGTAAGGGATAATGTATAGTTCGGAGGTTGTTATGGAGAAATAAACCCCGACAGGTTGGATGGAACCCCGACGCGAAGCGGAGGGGTTCCAGGAGGGGTTTATTTCTCCAGCGGAGGGGTTTATTTCTCCATAACAACCGACTAACTATACATTATCCCGCTTATTACACGGCTTTACGAGTGAAATAAATAATAAACAATAGATAATAATCCACAATGATTCAGCAGCGACAAGGATTCGTCGGTAAAGTTTTTATGTAGTAGCATATTTATATTGAATTGGGCGTTGTTGTCCTGTGATATGGGGCGTGTACGTGACAATGATTGATCGGTAAAGTTTCTATTTACATGACGCTGTCCCTAGCAACGGTCCGTTATACATGACGACGGTCCGTTATACAGAAATAACAACCGCAGAAAGCAGCGCTGGACCAATCAGAGAGCAGCATTCAATAGAGCCGTGTAATAAGCATACATATACACGTACAGCATGGGATGTATGCATGGGGTGTACACGTACCCTGGTGGACCGTCAGAGTAGCCTCTTTGCTCTTCATGCGATTGCCGATGTTGGTGGCCACACAGCGGTATTGTCCAGCGTCTTCCAACCGTGCTTTCTGGATCTGAAGCACTCCATTTGGTAGGATTGTGATTCTTGGAGAATCGACAGACAAGAAACATGATATATGACACAATCAGAACATGTGAAAAACGCACCAAGCATGTACCCAGAACTAAAGCACAGACCTAACACACGGGCATGTACGATTCCGGTCATAATATGGGGAGGGCAGCAGTCCTACCTGTCGGTCTCCAGGGGTAACAGACTTTGGTTGAGCTCCCAGGTGATGGTGGCCTGAGGGCTGGCAGCGACAGCGCACCAGAACCGAGCCACCGACCCCTCAGAGACCCCCGCAGGCACAGGATGGGTCAGGAATTCAGAAATACCTGTGGACAACAAACAGCAATAAAAACACAGATAGGTGTCATGAGGTTGGCTTCTATGACTGGCTCCTCAGATTGGATCCATGGACCCCTCGGGGCAGACCTTGAGACCACCGTGGGGGAAGAGCCTGAGGGGAAGAGCCAGGTCGAGAACAAGAACTGGACTCTGTGATACATTGGTTTTGTGTTTTTTAATCTGGCAAATGCTGGTGTGTTATACATGAACAGCCCTGAGTGTGTGCGATCGGTGATTGTGTGTGTGAGCCATTGATCTTCGCCAAGCGCCATGATCTTGCCTTTCAGGAGCTGATCTTTTAGGACCAATAGTGACCAGCTGGTCCAATCAATAGATCAATGGAGGAGTGACAAAGGATGATGCATTGTCATCGCTAAATGCTAATCAATTCACTCTCTCTGCACCGAGAAGACCCCTCATCTGAGTAAAACCAAATCGTGAACACAGTCTGTGAAGAGATTTAAGAATTGAAATGGTTCCTGTATCCTGTAAGATACAATTGTACAGGCAGGCAAGTGATATAGTCTACTTACATGATGTATGAATATGATATATGAAATATGATATACCATGTGGATAATGAAATGTAGACAATAATTCCAAAATACAATAAATATGTAAATGTATCCAAGGCTGTTAGTTAGCACTATTCATTAAGGGGAAGTACTCCCATCCCCCAGACTAGAGGAAGGAGTCAATACCATATTAAAGGAAATCAATCATTAGGGCTCCAACTGAAATCAACATTAAGAACGTCTACTAGGGAGCATTCCCTATTAATTGATGGTACTGGTATCAATATGACACACATATTAAAACTATATTCAGACCCTTAGCACTGAGAGTTCCTTTATTATGTTTTCATAAATCCTTTGACTGAAGACGTGGTGGGCTCTTACTACGACTAAGAAACCGTTACGACTTTATTTTGAAATGAATTTGTTGTTGTAAAGGTCTTTCCCGCCAGAACATACCCTTAAGGCATGTTAAGGCAATGTTGGCAATGTTGTTTGTAAAAATCTAAAAACCCTGGGCTTTCTTCCCAACAGAGCAGGTTCAGCACCGACTGCTCTGCTAACACGGTCTGCTCTGTCGTAAAGCCTGAATCAATGGTCGGGTCAAACAGCACAAAGATTGCTCTGAAGAGGTCAGAGTTCCCCTCCACCCCGTGTCCATCTCATTTTAGCCCTCGGTCTGGGACCCAGATCGAAGTCAGCACAGCAGCACACATATTGGTACACAAATGGTCCCAAACAAATGGTACCAAATGGTATTTTAATATTGGTGTATTGCTCCAACACAAATGTTTCCACAACTCTCACTAACCAATTGGAAATGACTCAATAGATTCTACACTCAATAGATAATAGAAGAAACACAAGTGAAGAGTGGTCTTCATGGTTGAGTTCAAACCACACTATTATATATATATATATATATATATATATATATATAATATATATATATATATATATAATATATATATTATATATATATATATATATATATATATATAATATATAATATGCGTATATGTATACATAGCCTTTTGGGGCTTTGGACTTTTGCTAAACTATTTGTGGACCTTGATTAAACTGTTTGCTCAAATAACAACTGAATCATCACTGTGGGATTAAAAAAAGGAATGCTATTCACTCAAGTGTGAGAAATGTGGGCTTGTAGTTCTGACAAAAGACCTCAACTTGACAATGATAGGAGGAGAGGCTGTGAAAGAGAGCCTGGGCAGAGAGAAAGGCCAGCCGGGGGCCGGGCCCACTGGTGACATCACAAAGCCGCTCCTGGTTGACCTCCGACCCTATGGGCCTCTGGACAGAAGGGGAGCTAAGAGAGATCCCATCCTCCACCCTCCAGCTGACCAAACCACCCCCCCTCCCCCTCAACTCTCTGCCGGACAACAAACCAAGCCTCCCCTTCCAGCTGACCGGACCCCCACCCCTCCCTCCCCCTCCCTCCCCCTTAACACTGGGCTGGACCACAGACCCAACCTTTTGATAACGAATAACACCTCCACAACAAAACAACAACTCAACAAACACTATAGAAAGGAAAGTGCAAGTGACCCTGAACCCTTGTTTGCACCATCCTTGTCTGCACACATGACATCACAGTGAGTCCTGGTTCAATCCCTCATTCTAGATATTAAAAAGCGAGCACCTTGCTGGGTCAGGTTCCTGCCCTACTCAGAGGAGCCACACCAGAGCTCGGAGGCGGTATCCATGACTCTACAATGTGATGTATATCTGCCACACAGAGTCCAAGTGAGATCTGACTGTGGCCGGCCAGGCCTATTGAATTACCATCTCTATCGCCGTGTCTGCTGATATATGGACCAGTGAATAGAATGAGAAGCAGCCTTTTCTTCTGGGCAGCGGGGCCAGCCAAACAAAAGCCAACAGGCAAATGGCCTTTTAGAGATTCCTCTGTGTAGCAGACCAGGGACCAACCATAGAGAACGGTTCGGGCACTGCAGCGCTGATGCAAATGTAGAAGTGGCTCACTGATTGCAGTAATGGGAGTAAATGATGTGGCAGCTACAAACATAGTCTCTAGATATCCTTTACTTCACTTCGATGTGTGGCTGACTACAAACACACAGAGGTGTATATTTCAACATGGGCTTCCATGAGTCAGTGTAAGTTCACAGGAGTACCATATAACAAATAGGCCTGTAGGACGTTCATAAACATCTTGCCTTTCCCCTGAAGGTAAGTCCAAAACTTTTGTCTCTCCCCCCCTCCCCTTCCATAGGGGTTCATACTCACTTGCGATGGTCAGGCGTGATCTTTGGCTGAGTATAGCTCCATATTTGTTCTGGGAAAGGCACTGATAGAATCCTTCGTCAGAGTCCCCCCTGTCGTTCTTCACGGTCGGTATGTACAAGGAGCCGTTGGGCAGGAACTGTGCATGTTCGCTTGCTGCCATAGGTACTCCGTTTTTAAGCCACTTCATGGTGACTGGGGGCTGCCCATGAGCCAGGCAGTCCAGCACAGCCGAGTCCTTTGGTAAGACAGTGATATCACTGGGCTCTGTGATGAACGATAACTCACTAAAACATAAAACACCTGGGGAGGGGAAAGGCAAAATAATCACTACACGTTCACTGTCTGCAGTTATCATTGCATAATATCATGTACATATAATAATACATAATACATGCTATATAGTTATTATAATCAGAAAAATATAAAAGGAAAGGAGAATTCGAGGGAAGAATCGTGGAGATGAAAACCGCGAGCTTTCTGCATACATACAGCAATGACCGAATTCGTTAAAACAACATGAAATCCATGCATGCATAATGTAAATACATACGATTTGATCTAATACGAACAATCAATAAAATAAAACGGCAATAACATGTGAATATAGGCTCCTTGGTGAAGCAAGTCAGTGCCATAGTCTGCAGACTACTGTGTGTTATCCCATGCAACGGTCCCATTAATGATCAGGAATACAGCCCAACTTTAGCATAACACAAACCTTTAACAAACAACAGAAATAACGAACACTGGACTTACTGGAGAGAGGGAAAAAACAACAAACAAAAAACACCCATAGCCGGAAGGTCTTCATTTTGAACTTTGCCATTTATCCGAGTCGCTCATGTCCCCCAATGCGCGGCCGCTCTCCGCGGCTCCCAGATCACTAATGACCCCCGAGGCCCGACAGAGAGAGACACCATGGGCCCGCACCCACCCACCGCCCAGAGGCGCATGCGCGCAGAGTCGCGTACGTGTGATCTGTACGGGCTGAGGTGAGTGCCCAACACTAACCACGGTCACTATATCATAGCTCTTTGGAGATCAGACAGTTTTGGTTTATCTAGCAAATCTCAATCATAATGGTCACACTTACCCTTATACTACACTTTACACCACTACTCTACACTTAATTACTTATTATTACTTTCTCATATTATTACTGACTTAATTTTAATTGAACCTCATAATTTATTATTGTGATCTATGCTGCTACTTAATTGATTTACATATTTTTATTTGTACTTATCTTTACTTGCTTCATCTTTTATTGTTTCTGGTTGCGGCTGTTGAGGAACCAAGCCTAATAATTGTATCCTTGTGTACTTAAGATGTACAATAAGATGTACTAAAAGTAATACTGATTCTGATTCTGATTCAAGAGACCTGGATGCATTACCATGCAACTAGGAGGAAGCCAGGCCACTTTGGTGCAGCCTATCATATGTGGGCCTGGAGGAAACATGGAAGAAACACTTTATATGAATACCAGAAGTTTCACAAACATAGAGCAATGTTGTTGTTTTTTTAGAACAACCCAACCACCATTAGTGACTTCAACTTTCTTTTATAGCACTATACTTATATCACAAGGCAGGACTCAAAGTGCTTCACATATAAACATTGTCATACAATAAAATAAAATAATAGAGTAAGTAAAAGAAAAACATATGGCAAAGAAATGGGTAAAATAGAAAAAAGGCATTTTAGTATTAAAATAGAAAATAAAGGCAAAGTTAAAAAAGCTCTTTTTTTTTTAGAACAACCCAACCACCATTAGTGACTTCAACTTTCTTTTAACCAGCCCCCCATGACACTTTTACAATCCTATTGACCAATATGAGTGGGGACAGGATATAGAAGGGTCCTAGCCCAGCTGCTGAGGACACAGAAGCCAGTAATTATGAGAAGATATCGATGGCTTCAAGTTAGCTGCTTAATGAATTCAGGTATTGATCCGACAGCCGTGCGAGTTGACAATGACCACCCCCCCCACACACACACACACACCACCACCACCACCACCACACCACACACACACACACACACACACACACACACACACACACACACACACACACACACACACACACACACACACACACACACACACACACACACACACACACACACACACACACACACACACACACACACACACATGCCCTCCCATCCCGATCCCTCTGTCCTCATTCAGCAGCAACACAATGGCCCCCCAACTGAGTGAGGGCCCATGCAGTATCAGCAGAACCTCCCCGAAAACACACAAACCAAGTCACTCATCCAATCTACTCTGGGAAGTCCGATCAGAGGAAATGAGATGTAAACAACAGAGGGAGGGGGAGATAAAGAACACTTTACAACAGGCCTACCTGAACAAATATAAGCTGTAGGCACATCTCCTGTGTCTAGCCATTATATGATGTTTAGATGGTCGGTTGGAGGAACAATGAGGGCCAGACTTCTGCACCTGACCTGGCACCTCAGTATCCAATCAGAGGAGGCGGTAGGGGAATCATATATTGATTAGAGCTAACTATTGATTTAATCATTGCATTGTCTCTGCTATATTCCCACAGCTCAACTTATCTTTAAGAGCATGTGTGTCGCATAATATTCTAGTCTCATTCGTTTTAAATGTCCTTCTGAATTCATTTGACTGTTTTCTCTATAATCATATTGAGGCTATCATATCTTGCGATAAACAAAGCCTAATAACAAATGCATGGCAGCCATGTTTCGAATCCTTCTTCATGCAATATTCTGATAACAACAACATTACAACACAATGATAACCTATGGAGCTAATGTCTATAGTAGATGAGTTCTGACCCATACTGCCTATAGACTAGTAGATGAGGTCTTCTGACCCATACTGTGTATATAGGAGATGAGTCCTGAACCATGTACTGTCTAGAGTAGATGAGTTCTGACCCATGTACTGTCTAGAGCAGATGAGTTCTGACCCATGTATACTGTGTATATAGGAGATGAGTTCTGACCCATGTAAACTGTCTATAGTAGACGAGTTCTGACCCATGTAAACTGTCTATAGTAGATGAGTTCTGACCCATACTGTCTATAGACTAGTAGATGAGGTCTTCTGACCCATGTATACTGTGTATATAGGAGATGAGTTCTGACCCATGTAAACTGTCTATAGTAGATGAGTTCTGACCCATACTGTCTATAGACTAGTAGATGAGGTCTTCTGACCCATGTAAACTGTCTATAGTAGACGAGTTCTGACCCATGTAAACTGTCTATAGTAGATGAGTTCTGACCCATACTGTCTATAGACTAGTAGATGAGGTCTTCTGACCCATGTATACTGTGTATATAGGAGATGAGTTCTGACCCATGTACTGTCTAGAGTAGATGAGTTCTGACCCATGTATACTGTGTATACACAGTAGGAGATTCCATAAAAGTAAGCAGTAGTAGCGTGGTAGTGAGTAGTAGTACTGGTGAGGGCTAGGCCCATGAAGAAGCTCCACACGGGGCCGGCTGTGCGGCCATGATCAATAGGGTAAAGGTCAATAACATGTTATGAATATCATGAGGCCCTGGGAACAACGCAGAGCCGATGGCTGATGGATGCTGCTCTGATTGGTCAGAGGCTATGTGTTGGAGACACCACTCCCCAAATGACCCCCCCGGGGTCAGCTGAAGAGCTGACATGACCGCCATGACAACCGCCTTGCTGAGAGGGTGATTGAAAGGTTTCTTAGCTTCACATAAACTTGACTGTTAAAAAAACATTTTAAACTATATATTTATAGTGTTATATATTATAAAATATTAGACTATATATTATAGTGTTTGGTGATACATAGGGGGCGATACACGGAGGCAAGCAGCGCCACAGAGCGAAATGGATCATTGACTATAGAGTTCTGTCTAACCTGTGAATAGTGAACAGGCATTTCAATGAGACGTGAGTGTTTCAATGTACAGTAGATCCACACACACACAAACACACACACACACGCGCACGCACACGCACGCACGCACGCACGCACACACACAGCACGCACACACACACACACACACACACACACACACACACACACACACACACACACACACACACACACACACACACACACACACACACACACACACACACACACACACACACACACACACACACACACACACACACACACACAACGATAACCAATAAGGAGATGTCGGCCAAGAGAGCATTCTTTAAAAAAGTTTATTGGCTTTTAAAACCACTTTAAAAATCTCACCAGTGAGTACTTTCCATTGAAAAAAAGGAAAACAACGCAGTTGCAATATCAACAAGCTACTGTACATGAAGCAGTACACCAGACAACACCACAGAGGACGGCTATTCTACTGGTAGAAACGGACAGTTGGTACTGGGTCAGTCGGGGGTCAGGGTTCAGAGGCTTGTGTACATCTTTATGGTGCATTGGGTCGTTTTTTTTTCCTTCATTCAAATTGAAATATCAGTGCCTTATTAACATAAAAAAAATTAAATGATGAGAAAAATATTAACTTCACAAAATGCTATGTGAAACAATATGTAGAAATTGACTGAAAAAAATAGTCAAAACATATAGCATTAAGAACAATATTAACTTAGTAAACAGCACACAATGAAAGTTGCGCAACTCAAGAACCAGCACTGTCTGTCTGATGAACAGAGCCCGCCCAGATCACACGACAGTGGTCGCCAAGATACAAAGTACGATAGAATTCATCACACATGCGTGCGTACAATCATTTTTATCAACATAAAGAGCATGTAGGTTTTAAAAGGTCATTTCAACATTTCTCTATCCTCAATGCTTTTATTCTCATGTATGAGAATGAGTAAGAATGTGTATCTCACTGAGATTAAAGCACATTTTGCTACAAGACAATTATTCTGACAGAGTCAATTTCTGACAATTCAATTAAGTTTCCTTACTCATGTTGTCATAACAAAAATATTTTTTGCGGGTATCCATGATTACCGTTTGTCCATAAAGGTATGGCAAAGCCTTGAGTCATACAAATTTAGTGCAACAATGTGAACTTCCAAAGTTTGCTTGAAACATGATTCATTGACTTTTTTTTTCTCCAGTGTCGGCTGAAAGGCTTTGAGCGCAATGTTTGTCACAGAAATGTTTTCAACCAGCCTAAAGGATTACAACTCTTTTTCTGTATCCCCTCATCAATACACCATGCCATTTTTTCCCGCTCTGCAGCACACATCACAATCTGCAACGGCAGGGGCCTATTAGCGTCAAAGTAAAACGGAACAGAAACTAAATACATCAGCAAGCGAGAGACCCAATAGACAGCATCACTTGAACAACAAATCAAGCCAGAAATGTAACACATAACACACACAGTATTCTTGCCTACTATAATTTCGGTTAAGTTTTTTTTTAATGATGGCACCATAGACTTAGCTAGAATAATGGCCATAATATAGTGTCTTGATACATCAAATAGCTTTGTATCTATCCTATATACAGATGGAGCTTTAACATGACTTATACAACAATGACGATAGTCAGAAACTCAAGCATAGCATCCTACTATATCACACAGCCTACCTGGCTAGCCGTGATGGTTTCAACATGCTTTCTGGTCCATAGTTGCCTATAAAGCATAGGAGGGACCATTTTTATAATGTACATACTTTACATAGATTTTTGCAAATGAATGTTGTTTTATTTAATGCCATAAAACTCTTTTTAAGTTAATCAAAAAAAATCTCTAATGCTGCCAGTTTCCCTTCTTTCTTAATGTAACAAGGAGTGTATGCAGATATGATCATCTCGACGTTATAACAAATCATCTTTGGTATGGAAATAAGGCTGGATTTCAACTAAAACTGTCTCACAACTAGCCTAGTCATCGCATCGCACCACCCAGGCTCCACAGGTAACGTAGCCATTTCCATACCATCGATTCTCTAAATTCAACCCAAGGGATGGGCGCCGCGTGGGGAGGGGTAGAGAACGGCAAATGATCTCTAGCGGAATGCATGTCAGCCAAAGGTATTCATAAAAACGCCAACTTATTCTCCATATACAACTGGTAAGGGGACAAGTTCATAGTCTATACAATATGCATCATCTATAACACTGATAATTAACACAAAAGATAACGAAAAGAACAAAGATGAGGAAATAGTGCAGAAATGATGAACAGAAGAACAGCTGCCTGGATATGAGGACGCCCTGGGTGTTTCTGAGGCGTCGGTATACTATGTACAGTGTCTCTAACGGTGGCGTAAGGCCAGGACTTTGGGAATAAGGCAGCCAGTTGTTCCTATCCACGTGTGAAGTCCACAGAGTGGCCTGAAGTTCACTCTTCTCTCTACGGACTCGTCTACTCCCTTTGTAAGATAATAAACAGTACAAGTAGTATAGGCTTTTAAGAAAAATGTCACTGTTGAACAATGCTCAGACAAGAAGTCTGGATCTTCACCGTTTTGGTTCATGATAAAATATAAAGATTATGTCATAAATTCAGCACCTGGTAGCGAGTTGCTACCCGTTTTATATTCAGATATGGCAGGCAGGTGTACTATTTCATGTGCATATATTACAATCCCAATATGACCTTCCTCATGTATGTGAGATGCACACTTTAAAAACACGTGTTGACAACATACAGATTGGTCTTTTGTGCCAAATTTCCAACTTATCTCAATATTAAGTGTTTGTTGAATACAAATATTGCATTATTGATCGCCTATAATATGGAAGATTAAGCTTCGTTCTGTGTTCATATCTTAGAAATTGATAAATACACACACTTGAAATGCATACATTTCTGATTTCACATGAGAGAGAGAGAGAGATAGGGAGAGAGAGAAACGGACAGACGGACACAGACAGACAGACAGACAGACAGACAGACAGACAGACAGACAGACAGACAGACAGACAGACAGACAGACAGACAGACAGACAGACAGACAGACAGACAGACAGACAGACAGATAGAGAAAGAGAGAAGTGGTAAAGACTGTAATTCAGGGTGACAGAAAGTAAAGGTAAGAAATGCTGTAAAGATCAGTAGGATAGATTTTCTGGTAAGCCTGGCACTTTAAACAGGACAAATGGCAACGTCCAGACAAATCCCAAACAAACAATAGTATAAAAACACGTACACCACGGACACGCCACACGAACGACGGGGGGGGGGGGGGAACCCACAGTGAGTTCAACATCAGCCCAGCATCTCCACTGTGGTGGGCTGGTCTTTGCTCTCCAGCCACTCGAAGCCCGAGTTCACGGGGTCACTGCAAATCTGCTGAAACAGTGGGTCGTTCTTCAGCTCCTCCAGTGTTGAGTCTTCATATTGTTCCTGCGGCTGGTTGGGGTCAAACAGCAGGTTGGGGTCCAAGGTGTTCAGGTCAGTGATGCTACTGGACAGATCCGAGGTCAGCCGGATGTCGTTGGAGAAGTCCGAGGCCACGGCGTTCAGCTCCGAGGCCACCTGCCCCACCAGCTGGGAGCTGGGGTTCAGCCCGTCGTCGCCCAGCAGGTCCTTCACCGTGTTGTTGAAGTCCAGCTGCTGCTGCTCCTCCTCCGCCGCCGCCGCCGCCGCCGCCACCGCCACCTCCTGCTGCTGAGCGCTCTGGCGGAGGAGCTGGGCCTGCGTGTGCACGGCCGCCGCGTCCTGGAGCTGTTGCTGCTGCTGCTGCTGAAGCTGCTGCTGGTCCTGCCCGCTGGGGCCCGCTTGTGCTTGGGCCTCGTCGCCGGGTCCCGGGAAGCTCCCCGGCTCCGTGGGGCCGCCGGTGAGGTAGCCCTGCTGGAGGCCGAAGGCCGCGGGACTGGAGCTGGCCGGCAGCTGGGCGGCCCCCCCGCTGAAGGAGGCGGTGGTCTGGAGGATCTGCGTGAGGTTCATGCGGGCGGTGTAGTTGGAGGGGAGGTTGTTGATGCCCAGGCCGCGCACCGCCTCGTCCCCCTCCGAGTCCATCTTGCTCAGGAGCACGCTCGTGATCTTGGTGTTGTTGTTCTGGCCCTGCGCCGGCAGCAGCTCACTCTGCATCATGATGTTCAGAGGCACCGATTGGCTGCGCTGGGCCATGCTGTGGGCCGAGCCCGCCCCCTGGCTGTTGGACAGGATGCTGAGCATCTCGGAGGTGATGGCGGCGTTGAACGGGGAGATGACGGCGCGCGTGGTGGTGGTGGTGGTGCTGGTGACGGTGGCGGTCGGGGCCGCCGTGTTGCCGCTGAAGTTCCGCTGGCGCACCGCCGGGCTGACACTGCGACAACGGAACGTACCGGAGCCCGGCGAGGATGTGGCGGCCTTGTTGTCCAGCGGGGCGGGCACAGCAAAGCTCTCCTGTTTGGTCGGCGTGGTCATGCTGCTTACCTGCTGCTGCTGCTGCTGCTGCTGCACCGGGGAGATAGGGGTCAGGCGGCCAAAGTGAGCGTCCTGCCTCGGCTGGACCTGAAAGGACTGGCCCGGGATGGCGAAGGCGTGGGGCTTCCGGAACTGGTCGTCCACCAGGTCCTGGTAGCTGGGCAGGAGGCCGATGCTCTGACTGGACAGCGGCCCGCCGCCGCCGCTGCTGTTGTAGCGGTTGTTGATCCAGTCCAGCTTGGCCTTGTCGGGGTGCGTGGCCATGGGCCTCTGCATGGGCTTCACCGGGCTGCTGGACACCACGCTGGAGTCGTGGTAGCCCGTCATGCTGGAGTTGATGGGCGTGAAGGCGAAGGGGTTCCTGCACTCCACCGGGCTTGGGGGCACGCTGCCGCTGCAGTTGGACAGCGGCGTGCTGATGGGGGTGTGGCGCCCCATGGCCCCGTCCACCGGGGTGACCACCGCCATGCGGGAGCATGGGCTCTCTCGGGTCATGCTGTGTCCCAGGGTCATTTCGGAGGTGGGTGGGCGTGGGTGTCGGGGTGGGGGTGGGAGTCGGGGTCTGCACGGGGGTGGTGCTGCTGTGGGCAGAGTGGAAGAAGGCCGGGCCCGTCGGGTGGGCGGTAAGGATGGAGGCCGGGGGGGCGGCCGACTGGCCCTGCAGCGACATGTCCACACAGGTGCTGAACAGAGGCTGCAGGCCCTTCAGCTTCATCTGCTCCTCCATCTGCACCAGCTCCTCCACGATGCTGTCCTGGGTCATGTCGTCGTCGTTGAAGGGGAAGTAGTCCATGCTGGGCTGGGAGCCCGAGAAGTCCAACATCTCCTGGGAGAGAGCGAGCTGGCCCGAGGCCTCGCCGGCCTGGCCCATCATGGCGAGCTGGTCGGCCTGCGCCTGGCTGTGTTCGGCTGGTATCTGCTGAGCGAACGCCTGTTTCTGCAGTTCCTCCAGCTGGCCCTCCTCCCACATTGTGCTCTTGAGGTCACCGAGGGCCGAGGCCTCGTGTGCTCCTGAGTTGGCTGGTATGAGGTGAGGGTCCGCGGCGGCGATCTGCTGCAGCAGCGCCTGGTCCGCAGCGCTGCTCATGGGGGCCGCCGCCGCCGCTACAGTGGCCTCGCCAGGGGGCGGCTCGGCACTCGCGCTTCACCAGCAGGGCCTGGGGCTTCACAAGGGTCCGGGGGCCCTCGGACTGCGTGAGGGGCAAGTCGGAGAGGGCGAGGACCTGTGCCCCGGTGCCCAGCGAGGTCTGCTTTACCGTCACCTTGCAGGGGGCGCTCTCCGGGCGGGCGGACGCCCCCCCCGCCCGGGGGACCCTCTTGGCCGCCGGCCGGCTCAGACCGGGTTTGGGATTTTCGATGAAGGCGACCGGCTGCTGGGAGATGAACACTCTCTTCACGGGGATGATGTGGGCGTCCACCCCAGGGCCCGAGCGCTTCCTGGGGCCCTTGGCGTCCGAGCCGGGCTCCTTAGGGGACAGGGTGACGGCCGGGGAGCCGTTGGGCGGCACGCTGCCGTTGGCGCTCTGCTTCTCAACAGTCAGGTACAGATTGCTGTCCAGACTGCCGCCGTTATTGCTCTCCTGGGCCCCGGCCGCGGCCACGGTGGCGGGAGGAGACTGGGAGTCGACTTTTGGTCCTGGCCACTTTGTCCGGGATGGGCGAGAACTTGACGAAGAAGCTGGGTTCACTGGCGGCTCTGAACTTGGCCACCCGGTCCTCGGTGCGGCCCCCGGCCGAGGAGCCCGGCTCGCCCTGCTCCGCCCTTGAGTCGCTGTGGAGGGCCAGGACGGGCCCCGGCGCACTGGGCCTGAGGGCCGGGGAGTGGGGCATGAGCGGGGTGGGGCACCGGATCTGGTGGGGGTCCTCCGAGACGGAGGCGACGGCCATGCCGGTGGAGGCAGGCCGCAGGGTCGCGCCGCCGCCGCCGCCGCCGCCGCCACCGCTGGGCGTCAGCGAGATGGCCGTCATCTTGACCACGTTGACGGAGCTGACGTGGGGCTGGGGCATCACCGTCTTGATGGGGCTGTTGGTGATGAGCAGCGTGGGTGGCGAGCGCAGCGTGATGGCGCTGGTGGCCGAGGGCTTGGGGAGGATTTGTGCGTAGCGGTGCCTGGCCAGGCGGTCTCCCACCGGGCTTGCCGAGATGCTCTGCTGGGTCTTGGGAGACTGCTTGATGGACTGAGTGACCACTTGGAAATTAACCGGCATCACCTTCCCCTCGGCGCCGCCCACGGGGCTGGGCGAGGTCATGGGCTGCCTGCTCCTCTGCACCTGAGGGGAATGACACCACACATTAGTCCGGTTCCTCAACAACTCCAACTTGACCACAAAAGTTTGAAAAATAGCGGGACTGGTTTACGGGTTCTTACAAATCCCTGTACCGTGATGGGACTGGGGACGGCGGCCACCACGATGCCAATGGTGGGCTGCGGGGAGAGGAGTGCGGGGCTGCTGGTGGGGATGGTGGGCCCCGGGGTGCTGACCTCCGTCCGTTTTATCTGGCTGTCGCTCGGCAGCGGCGAGTGGAGCTTCTGCTCCTGCTGCTTCTTCTGGATCTTGCGCTGCAGCTGCTGCTTGGCATCCACCGAGGGCGAGGGCAGGGTCTTCACCTGGGGCTGGAAGGAGTTGGCCTCAGCGGTGGGCACGAAGGCCGAGGGCGTGGGCGTCTTCAGGCCTGGGGGGAGAGAGGCACGCATTTCTTGGTTTTATTGAACCGCAGTGTGTGGGGAAAATTATGTTTTAAATATTTCTGAATTATTTTAATTTACATTTACATTTAGGGCATTTAGCAGACGCTTTTACCCAAAGCGACTTACAATAAGTAAATTTGTCATAAGAAATGCAACAATATATCGCTGTCGGTACAGTAAGGATGTTCATAGAACCAAGTGCAAGTACAACAATCACTAGGCTAACCAATACCCTGTGTTACAGCAAAGATAGCAGCTACTGCAGTTGCTACACAGTTAAGTACTATAATACAATACAATACAATACAATACAATACAATACAATACAATACAATACAATACAGTACAGTGTACAATGGTGGCCAGAGGGGGGAGGGGGGCTGTGCAGATTCGAGGTGGACTCTGAACAGGTGAGTCTTGAGTCTTTTTCGGAAGATAGTGAGCGACTCTGCGGTCCTGAGAACGGCAGGGAGCTCGTTCCACCACTGAGGTCCCAAAACCGAGAAGAGTTGTGACTTTGCTGAACGACCTTTGCTAGCTCTTAGCGATGGCGGTACCAGCTGAGGTAGTTGAGCGGAGGGATCGAGCTGGGGTGTGTGGCTTTAGCAATGCTTGGAGGTAGGCAGGGGCAGTTCCATCGACAGCCTTGTATGCCAGCACCATCGTCTTAAATTTGATGCGAGCTACTACAAGGGAGCCAGTGGAGGTCCCGGAAGAGGGGGGTCACATGGGAGACATACGAACATACGAACGTGTCATGACGAACCGAGAACCATCCCTGTCAGTGGGCGTTCCCGTCATAAGTTAGCACAACCAGCCTTACCGGTGGGGGCGTTCCCGTCATGACAGTGAGCAGAAGCAGCCTTACCGGTGGGGGTTCCCGTCATAACAGTGAGCGCCGCCATGGACTTGGTCCCGATGTAGTGGCTGTTGAGCAGGAAGCGGGCCAGGTCCTCCACGTGGTCGAACTGCCGGGTAAGGACCTTCTGGGCCCACTCACACACCAAGCCGCAGGCCGCAGACCGCATCTCGTCCTCAGCGCTGGGAGACTGACCCATGGGCTCCATCAGCTCACACTGGGGGGACAGGGGCCCAAACACAGTCATGTTAGACCAGAGGGGACTGAGACTTCGGCAGCAGACCGGCTTTGTAGACTGTCCAGTTCTTTGGGGCTCTTACCCCGTCTCCAGACTTCTGCAGGTCCAGGTTTGGTAGGGACGGCATGTGAACGAAAGCTTTCTTCCTCAAGCCGCTATAACAGTATGTGAGAAGGAGTTAAGGTTCACACTCCTTCCATGTGGCCGGTGTATGACAGGAGAGGAAGGGTCGTGTTCCCCACATGGCTTCAGACTCGACATTGGCCCATACCTCTTGCTTTGAGTCTAATCCGTCATGCTCAATATCTTCTCCACAATGACAGGGACCAAATACCCTCTTATTATACCACATTGTTGGATGCTGATATGAGAGCATATGTAAGATGTTAATGTTTTCCTGAAGAGGTATAGCGTGGTAATATATGAAGAGATAAGCAGAGATGCCTTTCTGTTTCCAGTTTGGCTAACCCCCTCTCCTCCTGACCCTATTGAAATGGCTTGGAAGGCCTCACCAACCACTGCTCTTAACACAGAGTTTGCAGTTCATTCACACAAGACCACTTGAGAACTTGACTGTAACTGTTGAGATGTGTGAGTGTCATGTATGTGTATGGTGTCAGTCGTATTTTTTAGAAGCAAGCACTTTTGAGAGCACTTAAGACTAGCAGATTGACACTAAGCTGAGGTAAAGGTGTTAATAATAATAATCACTTATGAAGGACAGCATTATGTACAATATACAGTTCCACGACTACACTAATGCTACAATTGTACCTACAACTCTTTGGAGACAGAAGGAGAAAAGCATCAGGGCTAGATGCCAGGTAAAACTGAAAGAGTCACTCATCCTAAATCGTATTGAATCAAGTGACAGCCCATAAAGGATATTTGGATTTCCCTCTCATGCCCAGTCGACGTGCCTTCATGTTGGGAAAGACATTCTTCATTATCTTTCCAAAGTCTGCTGCGCTCAGTGGATTGTAGCCAAGATTGTCACAATAACTTCTGAAAGTAAAACACGAGGATGGAAGATATTATATGGGAGTTCACCACATCGTCGCAGACCAGTACAAACAGTATCTAAGATTCTCTAATATAACTCTATAAGGTATTCATTTACTTTTAGCTTTTTTAACTGTGCACCAAGGACGGGGAATGGGGATAAGATGAGTTCACTGTTCCAATTAGATCAAATCGATCCCTTTCTCTAGCGAGGGGTTGCTGCATATGATTCTACGTTATTGTCTGCTTGAGGAGCTGTGGCCTTACTTGTATTCGTCATACACCTCTTGCTTTGGCAGGGAGGTCTCCGGGTGCTCCTCCAGGTGGTTCCTTATCCAGTTGAATGCATACATTTGTTGAGTACGGCTCGATGACATGGAATTCTGATCACTATTGAGGAGAGAGGGAGAGACGGACACATACACATCAGTGGAACGGGATTCAGGCCTGTATGGGGAATTTTCTTGTCCTTTCAAAAGAGAAACGTTTTGTACCATAGTCCCGGAGTGGAGCAACCCCTCTGATTCTCAGTCCTACTGTGCAGTATTTGGCAGCAGGGTGGGGTTGAGGTTATGAATAGATATGGGGAAACAAACGAAAAACACAAAACCACCGGTATAGCATCTATCTACCAGTAATACATTTACGACATCATAAGAATCAAGCAGGGTGCTGAAATGGATGCACAGAACAAAAAAGGATCTGATTTTCTGACCTTCCCCTAACCTCACACTAACATTAAACAAATAGTACAGCAGGTGAATACACAATGACAACATGGACGATTGAATTCAAGCAAATCAAATCAGGTTATCCAAATTAGGGTTAGGGTTAGAATTGTTCATTGGGTTGCTAATGTGTAGTTCGATTCTGAACTACACATGGGTGCCAGAAGAGGAATAAACAATACCTTTTGTCATTGCCGTTGCCCGGACCAGAAGGCAGCTTGAGGTAGAGGTAGAGCTTTTCGATGTCTGTAAACTTCTCAACATCTTGCTGCAAATGAAAAGATGTATATTTCAAGATAAATATTTGTATTTATGTGTCATGATTAGTAAATAAAAAATATATGAGTTTCCTAATCGAGCAACTAAATATAATAAAATAATCGTCATCAAGAAACAACACAATAGTCCTTAATTTAACAATGAAAAGAATAATAGATTATCAAACGATTATTGTGCTATTAATATTGTGCATTTGGGGATAATAATTGTTACAATGTCCAGAATATATATAAAAAATGCCAATAACATGAGAGACCATTGAATCTTTGATGAGCAGTAGTCAGGAGGGGAGCTTACAATATATACATTATTGTGCATAGTAAAATGTGTATAAACGGAGGAAGAATAGAATAATGTGTATTCCTCCTCTTAGGAAGATTCAAACTCTTAGCCTGCAGCTCTTCATATAGCATGAAGGTTCAATCTAATCACTAGGTATAGACTTCGGCCTTGTTTTTTGTGATTATGACTCCACCCTATATTTCTCGCCTATTATTTGATCAGGTTATTAAGAAGGCATTCATCTCAATATTTCCTAATGCATTAGCCTCTTTGTTGCTACGGGAACCTATGTCTGAATGCATGAGGGTAAAACCGTCACGCAAGTACTGAATAAATCAATGGATGAATGGATGAGTGTCTGTTCTTAAACAAATATCCAATTAATCCCAATATTTTCCAGTTATCCATCAATTCATACACATCGATTGGGATGTTGTGCATGGCACCACGGGTAATTACTTTATTGGGACTATCCTGAAAGGGTTTTTCTTGGCATCAGGTAGGGCTATAACTACATCACTAAATCAGAACTCAAAACAATCTGCCTGTGAAACCCAACACACAGGGTCACATATTTTATGCTGCTGTTATAATCATTTATATTACAAAACCACAAAGATATAAATGGTAAGACAACATTACAAAGGGCTCACATATGAAGTCGTTAATATGTGGTTAATTACTGTTAACTGACGAGGTGGTCAGGTTAGCGTAGCATGCATCATATTTACTCACCAATATGTTGTCCACTTTTGATTGTACAGATTTGCTATAATGACGAACAGAGCAGAAACAGCACTCAGATGCATGATTCAAAACACTACGTACACATTGTCATCAACACCTTTGGTCGACATGCACGTTGTGTAGTGTGTGTACTATGCATTTAAGCGTCAATCGACGGTGACTTGTAACACATTGATTAAAAAAAAATATTTCCCCTTTATTGGTAGAAACCATCACACATCCACGGCCCTAATGGACCGAGGGTCGTCCTTTAGGGGAGCCTAGGTGCCCAAAAAGGAAGCTCGTGGAGCATCCAGTGTGACACCTGTCATGCACGGTGAGCATCAGCCTCCTCCTTGACATGGCCTCTGCTGCTCGGGCTTACGATGGAGGCTGAGCCTGTCTCCACCCGGATGGTCCATCCTGCACTAACGCTACACATCCACCCGGTTATAACCGTCCCGAAACACACGGTATTACCCGGTCATAAGCACCCATCGGCCGGGCCGTGTCCCCGCTTTGTGCCCCCCCGTCTCCCGGCACCTCCGACGCTACGCTAATGACAGGGCTAGCAGAGGACACTAAGTGGAGGCTGAGGACTGGTGGTCTCCGTCTTACCAAATTGAGTTTTTTATTTTGAACTGTAACGCATTTGCCTCGGGCCCCTGGAGTCCCGGCACCAGCGTCGGAAGGGAGCCCGGGCCCGCCACGGAGGGCCTCTGCCCCCCGGGTTGTTGTGGATCCTCAGCCATGGCGGAGGTTGTGGGGCGGAGGGGAGCTCAACGGGTAGGCCTCGTCCTCCGCTGGGCGGGCATCACCCCGGGTACAGCCCGGCTAGGTGGAGCTGCAGCTGGACCGGCCGTGAAACATGGTCACCTAGACTACGATCTCAACCCCACGAAAAATATAAAACGACAACAAAAACAGTCGGACGTACAAAAGACATCCAGCGAAGGACTCCACTACTGCCGCAAATAGCACGCCTGGCCCTGCAGCCGCTACGGGGGGTAGTGCTGCTGCCTGCCACTGGGGGCGCAGCGCGCAGGCGCAGGAAACGCTACAGGGGGTAGTGCCGCTGCCGGCCGCTGGGGGGCGCAGAGCACAGGCGCAGGAGCCAGCATGGACAATCCTATGTTTTGCCAGCAGATCTATTGTAGGCTATCTGCATGCAACGATATTCATACAAATACGCGTAGGACTCCATTTTAGAAATGTGTTCTCACGTTGAAGGGAGATGTTTCTTGCAGCATCATTCAGATTGGTTAATATGCATTATTGTTGGTTACAGCTGTAGCAGTGGGCTATGGCTGTTTTGCCATTCGACTAGGATTGTAACATCATTATATATATTACAAAGTCGATGGCATTTTTATACCAATAGGGCTACAATGTGATTGCAATTGACGATATCACATCTGTAAATCATTAGCCTTCAGGAATATCTATAATTAAAGGATCAAGTCACTAGGTCAAAACAAGAACCACATTCTCAATAGGTATCCAATACCGCCCCCCACTGGTCACAATAGGGACGACCGCCATCCAAAACACCAACATGCAGAGTGTTGTAGTCCAGGCCTATATCTTCTTTGGAAAAAGCGGGTTTGAATTGATATTGTAAAATGTGGCTTTTTTTGGCATTACATCTGGACTCAATATGAATACATTTTGATATTATAAAGTATTGGTCACTGTTTTTAGCCTTATATTTAATCATTATAATTAAAAAAATAATGTCTATAATGTATTTCTAACAACTATTACATGTTTGTGTTTTGGTACACATGAGCCAAATTGCAAAAACGCACGCATGGTAAATTAAATTTATAATTATATGCATATATACACATATAATTATATAAATATTATATAAATATGCAGGATTCATAAATCATGCATATTTCCTAATTGACTTACAGGAAACACAGGTCATGGCCTGAACACATCTCAGTGATTTGACTCAATATAGCCCCTTCATCATCATCTCACAGATCTATCAGACCGTGTTATTGGCTGACTTGTTAACAGCACTGGAGGTGTGGACTGCTGACACCTCCTCCAAAACACCAGAAAGCATTGTTTCCTTTAAGTCATTGTTTTCTCCCTCTATTTTTGACTCTGTTCTCATCTATTCTCGATTGATTTATTTTACTGTCAATCTCCTGTCACTTCTGATTTGAGTGGTGGAGAAGGAGTTTGTCTCAGAAGTCCTTGTCCTTGCTCATTCTTTCCAAACGTTAAGATCCAGTCTTTATGTCATTGACCTTGTTTACCAAGTATATCATATCAGCTCACTCGTGCTGTGACAATACCTATCTGGGTGACTATAGAGTTTTATAAAATAAGGTTATTCAAATAGTACATGAAGTCCCTCAATGAAAACCACCCAATCCTCACATGTCATTAGAGCTAACCTCATGGGAATAGAAGCCTACTAATTATGGATAAATAACCCCTACGGTATAGGATCCATATGGTAACACAGAAAAACCATCCCCAATATATAGCCAGGATTACACATCATATGTCTGTGTAAAGTGTCGACCCTTGTTCAGCTGTCCTCCTAAAATATAATTACATTTTTCTTTACCCTACATGTAAAGTATGAGTGTGTGAACCCAACCCTGCCCCGTGAACCCAATACATCATAGAGATAAATTATTGTCTCTTTACATGTTGTATGCTGCAGCTGTCATGGAAACATCTAATGAGTGGATTAAAGAATGGTCTGTGATGATCTGGAAATCTTACGATGGGATTCTCTAATTAAATCCTAGAAAATATTAATAAATTACCTTGAATACCAAAATGCACTAAAACACACTTAAGTACAGTGAATTCTAGCTAGGAAATAATAAGCCTGTAGTCATACGCCACTTTGATAAGTGAGTAACAGTCAATAGAATAGTACTGACAATAAAAACAATAGAAAAGTCCAGGCTGGGCTGACTTGGCTCAAAACAAAGCCTTTTCTGACCGGACAATGTAGAGACACCCTAGACCCTTCTCCCTCCTCGTCGCAGGTCTTAGTGAATGTAGGCCAACTCTGGTCACCATGGGTGCAGAGGTCAGTCAGTCTAGTCCTCACGTGTGCTGCGGCCGTCGCAGCCCCAATCCTCTTACACCCCCACGTCTTCTGGCTCTCCGTGTCCCAGATCAGCCCTCTCTTTCCAGTGTCTTATCCCTGGATGCTTCTCACGCCACCGTCACACCAACAATAGGTATCAAACACCAGCTCCCGCACGCCCGCCCCGGGGTGGGTCAGTGCTGCTATATGTGACACTCGGCAGTGTGTGTGATGGATGTGTGTGGGAGAGTGCGTGTGTGTGTGTGTGCATGTCGTGGACCTAGGGATGTGTGTTTTGAGAACCATTTTTCAAGATACACTGATTACAAGTGTGACTGCCAATTCATAATAATATATTTTCAAGTGTATGCTTAATTATAGTAATAATAATATAGAATATATGTGTAAATGATAATCACTAAAAGATGATTGAAAGACGGTTACCTTAGGGCCAGATTAGGTAAGGGCAGGATGGAGGTGTAGTGAACTGTCTACAGTTGTCGGCTCCTAGCCAGCAGCGATGGGTTAAACCCCCGCTCTCCGCAGACTACCTGTAGGCATCCCAGAGCAACATGCCAAACCCCTACTTGCTCCTTAATACCATAAATCTGAATTCACTGTAGGTTCCCACTTGATAAAAGCATCTTATAAAGAACTACCAAGTACACCCATTATATTCAATATATGGCGTTCACTAGAGAAGTCAACAACAAATGTAAATATTGTTCCAGAATATTGTGTAAATCCACGTGTTCCACCTCCCTGGTTGCTGTGTGTGTATGGGAGACCCAGGTTTGACGTCAGTCCCTCCGTTTCTCGTTGGCCGTCTGTTGTTGTAGTGGATTCAGACCTCTTCACTATGGCGTGGCGGTGTCCCGTGGAAAAACGGATGGCGAAACTGTGATGTCATCAACCTTGGCCCAGCGGGACAAGGGAGCATGCTGAGCGTCGGGTGGCTGGCAGGATTTGGCGCCTGTGTGGGTGTATGTGTTTGAGTGTTTGTATGTGTGTGTGTTCCTTGATATGTGTTTATTTGTGTGTCATAAGGCTGTTTGTGTGCATACATATGTATGTGTGTTTATAAGTGTGTGTGTGCGTATATGTGTGGGTGTTGATATGTGAGTTTGTGTTTGCGTAAGCGTGCGTGAATACAAGAGAGGGTGTGTGTTTGTACAAATGTACGTGAGTATGTGTGTGCAGTGCATGTTTGTTTGCGTGCCCTGTAGATGCAGAAGGAGAGAGCGTGTGTTTGTGTGTGTATACATATGTGCATGAGTGTTTGTGTGTTTGCGAGCCCCCATAGATACAGAATGAGGGTGTGTGTGTGTGTGTATACATACGTGCGTGTGTGTGTGTGTGTGTGTTTGCCTGCCCTCCTGGACGCAGAGGGTGTGTGGTGCCCGGCTGGGCTGCACCTGCGTCCCAGCACGCTGATTGATCAGTTTGGTCATGTGGAATGTCACCATCTGCTGCCCCCATCCCACTCACTCTTTCTTGTGTGAGCGCCAGGCCCTGGCAGGAAGATGGTTATTTAAGCCATGTCAAATCAGGCACATGATGCTGAGCAGTATGTCAACAACACTTGAGAGATCTGCCTCGTAGGCGCAGAAGGGGCCGGCTTATCGTTTACAGCACCGTCACACGATTACTTTGATTTGTCAAACCTCTTTTTTTTTTATTCGATTGTATTGTTGTAAATTCATGGGTGATTTTTTAATTGTGCTGTAAGACCCTGTTGTGTTGACATGCTGTGCATGCGCCCCAATGGGATTGGACTACTTTGCCGTGCTTGTTGTTGTTGTTGTTGTGTGTGTGCCATTTGATTTAGTTGCGCTACATACGTACAGTGTATTTTTTTTATCTTTATGTTTATGTCTCTTTAATTCTCTCCAGTTCAGCTTCTCTCCCTCCTCGGCGTCGCGCTGTCAAGCAACATATCTGGAGGGCCATCGTGCTGGCATTCTCCTTTGTTGAGCATCATAACCACTGACAGTTCAACAAAAGGAAAATATAGATATGCTAATGTGCACTCATTAACATTTGCATTACCTGTTTGAATAATCATGCTCCTGACAAGACTGCTATTAAGTAAGATTGATGCAAAGTTCAGGGTTAGGGCACTGTAGATATTTGTTCTTACCGCATGTGCACCCATTCTTATTATCCAGGAGCTTAGTCTTTGATTATTAGGACACTTAAGAAGCCTAATGTCAGAGGGAAAGGTCACGTCATTCACGTGTTATCATTGGGGTCATTCGTAAGGAAAACAGCTTCTCCGTTTGCATAATCCTTCTAATTATCGACTATCATCTCAAAAATGTATAAGCTTGTTGTTTATAAGCTGAAAAAACATTCGATATATTTTTCAATTGAACAGGGTGTTATTTGTGTTGTTTGGTCTTCTGAAATAGAGAAGCTGCCCTCCTCACCGGGCTGACGGTGTTGTGGAGGCTCGGGATTAGAGGAGTAACCTGTTGTGGAGCGGCTGACCTCCTAGGTGCTGGAGGGGGTATTAAATCAGCAGGTTAACGCATCTAAGCTGTTCCCTGCTCACCTTAATACTTCACTAGTTCTGGGAAGCAATGCTAGCCAATCATTGTTGTTGTGTTTTTAAATAAAAGTGTCGGACAAGTTTATTTTAGATGGGAAAGACTTGTGTCTCATATTGAGCTTGACGACATCTAAACCCAGTTTCATTGTGGCTCAAGCATGAACACGAGCTTAACTCATCAAATATAGACTTCATTTACCTTTAGGGCATTTAGCAGACGCTTTTATCCAAGCGACTTACAATAAGTATATTTGTCAGAAGAAGGATAAACAATATATCGCTGTCGGTACAGTAAGTTTGTTCATAGAACCAAGTGCAAAGCGCTAACAATCGCTAGGTTGACCCAGACTACACACTCCTGGCGCAAGAGAAGTCTTTGATTGGGTTTTCCTGAGGTCTGTCTGGGATAGTGCAGAACTTTCCATGTCTCTTATTATTATTATCTTAATTTCAGTGAGGTCTGCCTAGATATATTTTTTCTGATTTGTTTCAATGGATTCAAACATATCCCTTCTGTTCTCACAAAGCCTTAACAAATGTTTTGAGATCAACAGAACACAATACAACTTTATTGATATCACTAATTGGCTATTTTTCATGGACTTTTTGTACATGTTCATTTATCCTTCACAACAAAAAATCCAGTTAACCTATTATTAATTTTGACCTTTCCGTCTTTAGGCCTACAGTAGGTTAGTAGGTCACATGGGAAGACGTTGTGCCATAAGTGCTGTCGCCCAAACAGATTAAAGTATCCATAATCTTTTAGCCTGTCGTTGAAGTCAGAAGTCACACGTTTCTCCAATTTAAGGGAAGGTTCTTCTATGTGTATGTAGGTCAGACGAGGAGCTGGAATCACTACCTGTTCAGAGCTGTATGTAGGATATTGGGCTGTTGTCCCTCACTTGGTTTGATTTTAGAGTAAGGATGACAGCCGTGCAAAATCCATGATGTTTTCTTTCAAAACCAGATGCCCTTCTTAAAATTAGATGATTGGTCATATGGAAGGAATTCACTCATGTAGGCCTATTTCTGCAGCAAATACTTGTTTTGTAATACTTCGTGATTTAGGCGCACAATACGTCGGTACCTCAGCTTTATTTTATTTTTTCATGGATTTTTTTTTCACTTCAGCGCTTGATTAGTAGGCCGGACCAATTCGGTTTTAAATAACCCATTCCATTTCGTCCGCGTCGTCAGCCATTCCGGGAAGCGACCGAAGTGACCGCTCCCTGGGTGCATGAATGGTACGGTCCTCATTTGCATAAATTGTCTGCGGGGACCAGCGGGAGGGCGGGGCCGGGTGGGGGCGCGACCAGCGGGAGGGCGGGCCGGGAGGAGGCGTGCACGTGGACGACGTGCACACGAGGACCCGAGCTGGGAGCTGCGGGGACGCGCCGCTGACTGTGAGTCCGGAGTGTTGAACAGGACAGTGATGTACTGCGCTTATCCTGTCCCCGGGACGGGGAACAACCCCATGATGTACTGCTACAACATGAAGCCAGTGAGTATCTCTTTATACTCTTTTCTTGTTTCCCTCCTCTTTGTGAGCTCTTGTGTTGAAGAAGGGATTGATTGGATCGTGAATGGTTAAATGCGATACTTGTGCTGCGACACGGCAAGCACATCTTATTATTGTGTTGTTACCAATGATATGCATTGCATGTGTACACAACACTTATTACCACACTGTGGGAGTGATCGTCGGTTCTGTGAACATGCATATGTTCACAAATAACACTCACACTTAGCAATGTGTTTTAACTATCAGCTTTCTTTGGATATTTTTTTAACACTCACACACTTCAGAATGTGTTATAACCATCAGCTTCATTCGGATTAAATAACCTCACAAAACATGTTTGGTTTATGAGTTTGGCTTCAAAGTTTGATAAAGTAGCCTATCAAAGCATTTGTTAGCGTTTGCATTAAAGGTTGTAAAAATAGATGTAGTTCCTAGAAAGCTTAGAGTAGGTATCCTATTAGTGAAACATGTGGTGTTGGTGCTGTAGGCTACCAGCTTTTACTATTTGCTTTTCTGTTTGATCAGCCATGATCAGACCATGCGGAACTCCTCTCGTCATCAGGACTCATTGGGTTCACATCCCACTTTGTACTTTGTAAGTGCTGAGCAGTCAGTCCACCGGCAGCAGCGAGGTTCTGACATGAAGCAGACTGCCGCTGTTTCTATTTGATTTAAGCCTGCTACGTTGCAGCGGTCCCTACACCACTACAGCCATTATCAAAGGCGCTTTGATCTCCGAGACTAACCATATCCAGACATCATGGATCACAGAAGCAGAAAATTGGTTGCATGTGGCTAGAGTTGGCCGGGGTACAACCGCGAGCGTACTTGAAGAGCAAGTTGATATTCCACTCATCTGGTGCCATAACTCACCCAACATTAATAAGGGAATACTCTTGTGTGCTGCCACTCCATAACACTGGCTGCTTGCACTGTTTTTATTCAAACATTTTGATTAAATAGGCTATTTTGTCAACTGTTTGTGTTTTTGAAAAAATTGACTTATTCAGGGGAATTGAAAATCTACAAAGGAACATATACACCCTAAAAGTATCCTAACGCAGAAAACAAAAAGATGATTGTTTATGCAAAATATACAATTTCAAGTTAAGGTCTTTATATCCACAGCGCGTCCCTTATAATTATGGATGTCCTGATTGATGGTTCCTAAATCAAGGCGGTGTTAAAAGAGGATTCCATGCTGACGGGCCCTCTCCGGGGGGTGGGGGTGGGGGAGGGGGCGTGGTGGCGGGGCGGGGGTGTGGCCATTATTAACGGGTCGCCTGCCACGTTGATGGTAAGGAGGACAATTGGCTTTATCATTGGCCATATGTTGCTCACGTCGGCTCAGATGGGCCCGGTGTCGGCAGGGGCTCCTCTGTTGGCCTCTCGCACAATCACCATGGGACCCGTGCCAGCCAAGGTCACGGTGTGTGTGTGTGTTTGTGTTTGTGTGTGTGTGTGTGTGTGTGTGTGTGTGTGTGTGTGTGTGTGTGTGTGTGTGTGTGTGTGTGTGTGTGTGTGTGTGTGTGTGTGTGTGTGTGTGTGTGTGTCATGTGTGTGCTTTTTTGTATATGCTAACATGAAATGTGGGTCCCCATGTTTGTATATCATTGTTGGTGTGTGAGTGAGTGTTTGTGTGTGTGTGTGTGTGTGTGTGTGTGTGTGTGTGTGTGTGTGTGTGTGTGTGTGTGTGTGTGTGTGTGTGTGTGTGTGTGTGTGTGTGTGTGTGAGTATGTGTGTGTGTGTGTGTGTGTTTTTGTGTGTGTGTGTGCATTTTCGGATGTGTGTGTGAGTGGATGTGTGTGTGTGTGAGCGTATTCAGCCTTTAATAGGCTGCTTTACAGAACTTGTCGTCCGGGTAACTGACACCCCATTGATGTTGAGCAGGGAGGTTTATTTTCATTTCCTGGGGCACATCAAAGAAATTGAGGGAGGTGCAGGTGCAGGCCAGACCTCTTGGTGTGTGTGTGTGTGTGTGTGTGTGTGTGTGTGTGTGTGTGTGTGTGTGTGTGTGTGTGTGTGTGTGTGTGTGTGTGTGTGTGTGTGTGTGTGTGTGTGTGTGTGTGTGTGTGTGTGTGTGTGTGTGTGTGTGTGTGTTGCGTGTGGTTGTGTGTTTATGTGTGTGTGTGTGTTACTGTGTGTGTGTGTATGTATGTGTTTATGTGTGAGTGTGTGTGTGACTATATGTGCGTGTGTTTGTGTGTGGTGTGTTTGAACATGTGTTGGTGTGTATTTTGAACACTTTTCTGCAGAATGCAGGCCTGTATTCCTGCATCCAATTTATTTGTGCAGGACACACGGTTAGTAGAAGCCGACCTCTGGGAGCGCACAACACATCACAACACAAACATCTCATTTGCAGAAGCACACCGTTTGAGCCTAAAATACTATGAGCGTGCGCACCCAGTCGTGTAGCCAACAGTCATGTGTGCACAGACAAACCTTACCTCGATTAGCGTGGGGATTTCTCGCGCTGAATGCTTCCTAAATCCGGATGAGGAGGAGCCTGGACCTGCAGCTTATGGATTATCCCGTTCTGACCGTACTTTGTTCCACTCGCTTCGCCGCCGCCGGCAGAATTGCCCCCCAGTGTTATTTTAATTTTATTAATTCGAGTTTATTTTCTACATTTCCTTTTAGGTTTATGGACAATGTCCTGACAATGAGGACATCAACCAGAACCCCACATCACACCTATCCCACAAGACCCCCGGCAACGTGTTTGCCAACACCTTTTTTGGTGAGTGCCAGCGCTCCTCTGTGCCCTGAGAGCGCTCTGTGTGCCCTTTGAAAATAACACCAGAGGGATTTCTCAACCACACCAAAGAGTTTCGTAATGGAAGTGCACTGAGTCTTGCTCATCACAGAGAGGGCCAAGTGAGTGGTAGGAGAGAGGGAGTAGGGTCTGGCTTCAGCCTGTAGGATATGGATATATCCACATCCAACTGCTACCGTCACTCACTCCCGTCCAGTGGCAAAGCGTGGTTCCCAGGGCATGGGCGTGGAAAGTTTCAATCTCTTCTTTCAACCCCTAACCCTAGCCACTCCTACCCTAACTCCAACCACTTCTACCCTAACTCTAACCACTTCTACCCTAACCCTAACCCTAATCCTGTTGCGCTAACAATTAAGCCCGTTGCGCTAGCTTTTTAGCCCGATTTTTGCCGATGTTCTTTCCATTACATTACATGTATCGTTTACCAAGGTAGATGGAAAATAATGAATCGTGAAAAAATGACCCAAAATATCAATGTTTAAAAAGGGACATCATTTACCAAACATCATCGCTGGCGTAAAACCTATGACGATTTTGATGGTAGCAGTTAGATGTGGAAGTCCTACAGGCTGCAGCCAGACATTATTGGATTGAGAGGGGAAGTGGACCAACTTTTGTTTTTCCACTTTTGAATGTCTACCCGCTTTTATTTTGATACCGTTAACTTGCACTGAGAGAGGAGGAAATTGGTATGGGAGAGGTCTTATATGTCAGAGACAATCGTGTAAGAATTACGCTAGGGATTTGAGTTATATGAGGTATAAAACTTGAATAGCTTTCTTCACTGTGTCCACAACATCTTCAGAATTGACTTCAGCGTAGCATTGTTGTGAGACACAAGATGGCAGCACATCTGTGTTGACACTTGTGTCCTTAATGCAGAGGGCACAGGCAACTCAGCGGACATCTGGAACACAGCGAACGGACTGAACCAACAGGCCTACGAAGGGGGGCAGCGAGGGGGGCTCACATCCAGCCACACAGAGCACGGGAATTACAACAACATGACGTCACACAATCACCTGGTAAACACATTCATGAGAACCAACCCAAAAGGGTGTCAAAAGTGCTGACCTCTGACCCGTATGAACGTATGACCGCCAACGGCTGGGTTTGGTGACGTGTTCCAGGTCTACTCGACGCAGGCGGTGACGGATATGAACAGAGGCCTTCCCCCAATGTCCACCTTCCACCGCTCGCACCCGCCCCGGACCTCCTCCTCCTCCGCCAGCCACTCAGACAACTCCTCAGGTCAGCTTCGATTTGGGATGTGGTGTGTTTCAGAGGTCATGGAGTGAATTCACAATAAATGTGTATGTTTATATGTACCGGCATGTATATTTATATGTGGGGCTATATCTGTCTGTATATATATATATATATATATATATATATATAATATATATATATATATATATATATATATATATATATATATATATATATATATATATATATATATATATAAATAATTTACCGACCTGTATTTTAAATCCATTAACTGTATATGAAGGGTCTTTGTGTGCCTCGAGAAGCCTTCATAAACTATGAATTGCCGCTCCCTTCCGTGGACAGGAAACCAAGGCAGTCTGCCCCGAGGCTCGCAGACGGGTGACGCGTTGGGCAAAGCTCTGGCATCTGTAAGTACACTCAACCCCCGACCCTGTTAAACCCTGTGACTGCGTGGTTTCCTGTTCCACGTCCACTCAACTCCATTCAATTGATAAAAAGGAAAAAAACCTCAATCTGCGCTGCAGAGTGAAGCCAACCTGGTCTGTACCCCGACGTCCCGGCATCGGGGGCCTCGTGTGTTTGAAGCTGGGCTTCGCGGGTGCCGGGGTTTTATGGGCCTGCTGTCATAGTAAAATGTCCGCAATTGATGAGTTTGGTTTGGGATTATGAGCCGGAGGTGGGGGGTGGCTGTAAAACCCCGCAGAGACATGATGAGTTGTGCTTTTAAAATGATCCATGTGCCGGGCAGTGTAGCTCGCTCACCTCCCCCTCCTCTTCCTCTTCCTCCTCCTCCTCCTCCTCCTCCCCCGCTCCAGATATACTCCCCTGACCACACCAGCAGCAGCTTCCCCTCCAGCGCGTCCACGCCTGCCCGCTCTCCCTCCCCCCCACCGGCCCCCACCGAACCCTCAGGTAAGACACACACAACACAGGACCCCCCCCCCCCCCACTGCTGACCACATCATACACCAGAGTCATACGCTTTAATATGTCAAATATTTTACATTTACATTTACATTTAGGGCATTTAGCAGACGCTTTTATCCAAAGCGACTTACAATAAGTATTATTGTAAGTGACTTGACTTACAATTTAGCATTATTCTTTTACTTTTGTGTTTGTGTATTCATTTAAATGTGGATTCTTATTATCTATTTTAATTGTAATGATTAATGAATCAATGAATTCATTTTTTGGATGTATTGATGTATTTCGAGTTATTATCCTTCTTATTATCTACTGTGACACCTCTTCACTACACCTGGATATGCTTTCCCCTTTTCTTCCAATCCAGGCCCCAACATGCGGCCCTGGAACCCAGCCCAGTCCCCGGCCTCCCCCGCCTACGAGTCCTCCCTCATATCAATGGTACGACCGGGTTCCTGTTTTAAGAACACCACTCATCATTGGTGTGCCACTCTGCCACGCCCCCAGAGAATAATACGTAGAAAACACAAATGAATGACGGGAGAAAGTCTAGCCCTGTCTTCATGTGTGTGTTTGTGTGTTTGTGTGCGTGCGTGTGCGTGCATGTGTGTCTGTGTGTACGTCTAGTCTCAGGTGGAGGACCGTCTGGACCGGCTGGATGATGTGATCCACGTGCTGAGGAACCACGCTGTGGGCCCCACGGCCGGGCTGCCTGGGGACCTCCACGGCCTGCTGAGCCACGCCGGCCCCGGCCCCGCCGCCACCACACTGCCGGTCCCCATGCAGCCGGCCCCCGGCCACAACGCCGCCATGGTGAGACATCGCCTCTGTGTCCGTGGGCCACAACAGAGCATTTAAATGTAGTGGATACGGAGAGAGAGTATGAAGCTGTTCAGGGTGTGTGCGTGCGTGTCAACAATTGGGTGGGTGTGTGTGTGTCTGATTAATACAGGTAGAGGGCATGAAAGAATAGGCTCTCCAAAGAGTGTGTTTATGGCGTGTGTGTGTGTGTTTGTGTGTGTGTGTGTGTGTGTGTGTGTGCGTTTGCGTGTGTGTGTTCCTGTGTGTATGTGTGTGTTTGTGTTTGTGTGTGTGTGTGTGTGTGTGTGTGTGTGTGTGTGTGTGTGTGTGTGTGTGTGTGTGTGTGTGTGTGTGTGTGTGTGTGTGTGTTTGTGTGTGTGCGATTGCGTGTGTGTGTGCCTCTGTGTATGTGTGTGTTTATGTTTGTGTGTGTGTGTGTGTGTGTGTGTGTGTGTGTGTGTGTGTGTGTGTGTGTGTGTGTGTGTGTGTGTGTGTGTGTGTGTGTGTGTGTGTGTGTGTGTGTGTGTGTGTGTGTGTGATGAATACAGTCAGAGGGCATGAAGGAATCGGCTCTCCAAAGAGAATGCTCTGAAAGCTCATTTATTCTGAAATGTGTTTAGCATTCAACATTTTTTCCACATGTGTTATTTCCCCATGTGTCGTTTCCACATGTTTTCCAGCCCTGAGCGGGGGGAGGAGCTGGCTGGGGGGTGTGGGTTGGGGGGTCTGCGTGGGCGTCCCTGCAATAGGAAACGGGACACAATGGGGGAATGCTGTGACGCATTGTCTTTGTACGGATATGACCACCTCCACTATGGAGTCAGCTGCACTACGGTCAACGTTTAGGAGACAGGCTTCAGCCCGTGGGGATGGACTGGTAGAGGAGAACAGGGTCTTTATATTAATCCTTGGCTGTGGTGAAGGCGGGTATTCAACCAATTCACTTCTATTATTTTTTTCAGAATGATGTCAGAAGTAATTTATTCCTTAAGGTAATGAGCAGTAGTTTGGGTGATGAGTAGTTCACTTGTTTTTTATGGTTTTAAGGATATTTCCAAAGGTCTGGTGTGTGTCTTCCTAGACAGGGTTTTAATAATCCTTGTTGTTTATTACATATACTAACTGTTGTTTGTGGCTCTGCAGGTGGAGGCGGTCACCATGAACACCAACCACCAGGTGTTCCAAGGGCGGATACAAAATGGCCACCCATACGCCGCGAGGCAGCGACTGGCGCTCCAGACGGTACAGGGGTGCGGCGGGAGAGGTAGGTCCTTCACTGGGGACCGCCCACACTCTCCTCCAGAGGCAGGGACCTTTAGACACCTCATGGAGGATCAGCTAGGGGTTAGCTGCTGACCTACAGGGGGGCGGCGGTCATGGAGGATCAGCTAGGGGTTAGCTGCTGACCTACAGGGGGGCGGCGGTCATGGAGGGTCAGCTAGGGGTTAGCTGCTGACCTACAGGGGGGCGGCGGTCATGGAGGGTCAGCTAGGGGTTAGCTGCTGACCTACAGGGGGGCGGCGGTCATGGAGGGTCAGCTAGGGGTTAGCTGCTGACCTACAGGGGGGCGGCGGTCATGGAGGGTCAGCTAGGGGTTAGCTGCTGACCTACAGGGGGACGGCGGTCATGGAGGGTCAGCTAGGGGTTAGCTGCTGACCTACAGGGGGGCGGCGGTCATGGACTTGGTGTCTGTTTTCAGATTTGGTTCTGAAATAGACCCAGTAAAGTGTACGTTGAAGCATGTGTGTTCAGTGTGTGTGTTGTGTTGATAGGCAACCAGGAGCTGAAGCTGGAAGGTGTAGACAGGGAGGAGATGATGCACACCAACCACTCCTCAGACAGCCAGCGTTCAGACGAGGAGGGCGAACACAAGCTGCACGACGACAACAGCACCCCGGCCAGGTACGCAGAATCTACCTGGCAACAACAGGCTCCTATTAGCACTGAAACAACCAGTGGTGGGTAGTTAAGAGTTACAAGCAACGCAAATGAGTAAAAAAGTATTTTTTTTCGGGTAATGAGTACTTTTCTTGTTGCTTTTTTAAATCTGTAATTTTACTCTTACTCAAGTAAATATTTGATTTTGAATTATACACCTTTACTCAATTACATTAAAATTAGTATTTTGATAAAGACATTATCTTCGTTGACTGTAATACAAGCGTACACGTTAGCGATACGGCCTCCCTATAGGTTCCATCGTTGTTGCGATTCCATAGCAGAGGAGAAGAGTTGACCGTTACGTTGGGACTGAGGACTAGAAAGTGAGTGTGGGGGGGGGGGGGGTTACGGTCCAGTAGAGTTTTCAGACCACTCTAGAACTTGTTTGTCATTGTTGTGTCTGGCTGCGAGTGTGCGTGCATGCTATGCGTAGGCCGAATAGCAATCGCATCAAGACAAATCTGATTGGCCAATCAGCTTACCAAGCCGTCCTGGGTAGTGTTCCTACAGAGCTCTTGCCTTTTGTCTTATGCACAGAGCTGAAATCAATCAAAGAAATCAAGTGACATGAAATTCATTTTGTTGTATGTATTGTTGTATGTATGTTTAATGAGCAATACACACAATGAAGAAATGTTTTAAGAGTACATCTTTCTCTCTCTCATTCACTCACTCACACACACGTTATGCATTTTTTATTGATCCAAGCACTGCAATACAAAAATGTGAAGTTACTTGTAATTTGAGCAACTTTGTAACTTTTTACTCAAGTAGGTTTTCCAATTGGAATATTTACTTTTACTCAAGTAGATTTTGAAGGAAGTAATTATACTTTTACTTGAGTATAGATTTCCAGTACTCTATCCACCACCGGAAACCACCTCATTAAAGAGCTCATCTATTAAAAAAACACTGTGCACAAGGTAGGGCTTTATGTGTCATATGCAGGTTTCACGCATTCGGCGTGAGACACACGCAATTCAACCCATGCACACGCTCACACGCCACACTTCGCTGCTTTTTGAAAGTGGGACCGGTAGGAATCAAATGGGTTTCCCCATACGTAGGGTGACCAGACGTCCTCTTTTGCCCTGACATGCCCTCTTTTTGAGACACACAAAAAAATCTGTTCGGGCGGGATTTCACAATTTTAATTTTACAAAGCCTCATACATGTTGTTCACATTGCATTTGCGTTGCGTTCCTCTGTTAGGCTATGCCGTCCCCTACTCAGTTCTGTTCACTTTGCATTGGTGGAAGTGAGTAGGGGGAGTGGTTAAAACTAGGGTAGGCGATTTTTTTACTGAAATATTTAGCAAAAATGTCATAATAGCCAGTCAGCTATATGTAGGCGAAGTGCTCTGAGAATATCTGCACATCACTTTGCTCTCCCCTCCCTCTGTGTGCCCCCCCCAAAAATTGCCACCGCTCATGTACACTTTGACCAATCAGAGCGAGGCTCCGATTCTCCGTTCTTATTGGCTGTGGGACTGTCCGTCAACTTGGCACCGACGTTCGTGCGTCCCTGCGTGAGCGTTCACGAGCCTAGCAGCTTATGCTAACAAATGACCTTTCTACCAGCGCAATTACAATGATTTTAAGATAACATACATGGTATGTCTGTGAGTAAGATGTTGATGCTATATATGTACTTATGCAGTTATCAGCACTAATGTTTAATTAACCTCGGAATCGGACATGGTGTTTCGTCTTCCTATCAATGTAACTGAATTCACATGAACGCGCATCACTGACGTTCGGAGGGAGGAGCTACAGCAGGTAGCGCGTGGGAGGGAGGGACCAGAGAGAACGCAACGGGATCTCAACGGCTGTTTTCCCCAAAATCGCATACCCTAGCTTTAAGTAGAGCCTTCAGATTGGACGGTTTGACTTTAGAGTTACCGTCATGTTTTGTATTTATTTTTTTACCATCATTGTTTTATAGGGACAAACGTTAACACATTTCTCCTACAGGGGATTGATAAAGTTATATATATTGAACAGAAAGAAACACTTGGGGCGTGTTCACACGGGCAGTATGAACTGCCCGGTGCGGGTGGATGTTTTACATTATATTCCTATCGTACAGAGTGTTTTTGTAAAAACATCCTGGGTGCTTTTAAAAACACCGCTGCCAGCGGGTTTTTTTCACCGCTCTGGGTGGTTTTCAAGTTGAGAAAAGTTCAACTCGCCAGAGAAAAAGCACCCGATGTCAGGCAGTTTTTTGGCCAGCTGACCAAATGAACGAGCACTTACGTCACTAGGAAAGAAGAATGGCGACCCAAACCAAAAAGTCTTTTCCGACGGAGCAACTGGTTGTCCTTTTAAGTGAACATGTCGAGCTATACGACATGACCAACAAGTTGTACCACAACATATATCACAAGGAGAGTATCTGGAGAACGATCGGTGGGATTTTGGGACACAAGTGTACTATGATATGCCCCGTACTGCTGCCGTCCCCGGTTTATATCATGCACCCACAAACGGGAAGGTTCGTCGTTATCGTCGTTGGCATCTAACGCCAAAACAAGGGCTAATTTTCTCATCCTCGACATTGTGATACTGATTCAAGTAGTGTAGCCAAACCACTTTGATACGCTAACCGAACAGTGTTCCGACAGTTTAACCGATTTGGAATATGCGCTAGAAAAAACCACCCTGTCAGTTTTTTAGTTGGTAAAAAACCGCTTGGGTCAGGTGTTATTTAATAAAAAAAGACTGCCCGTGTGAACACGCCCTTACTTGTAATTTGAGTAACTTTGTAACAGAGTACTTTTTTACTTTTACTCAAGTAGGTTTTCCAATTGGAATATTTACTTTTACTCAAGTAGATTTTGAAGGAAGTAATTCTACTTTTACTTGAGTATAGATTTTCAGTACTCTACCCACCACCAGAAACAACCTCATTAAAGAGCTCATCTATTAAAAAAACACAGTGCACAAGGTAGGGCTTTATGTGTCATATGCAGGTCTCACGCATTCGCGTGAGACACACACAATTCAACCCATGCACACGCTCACACGCCACACTTCGTATTTCTCACGCAGAGAAATTACCAGGATAGCACCCACCAACTTGCGCCGCTTTTTAACAGCGGGACAGGTAGGAATCAAATGGGTTCCCCATACGTAGGGTGACCAGACGTCCTCTTTTGCCCTGACATGCCCTCTTTTTGAGACACACAAAAAAATGTGTCCAGGCGGGATTTCACAATTTTAACTTTATAAAGCCTAAACACATGTTCACATTGTATTTGCGTTGCGTTCCTCTGTTAGGCTATGCCGTCCCCTACTCAGTTCTGTTCGCTTTGCATTGGGGGAAGTGAGTAGGGGGAGTGGTTAAGTAGAGCCTTCAGATTGGACGGTTTGACTTTAGAGTTACCGTCATGTTTTGTATTTATTTTTTTGCCATCATTGTTTTATAGGGACAAACGTTAACACATTTCTCCCACAGGGGATTGATAAAGTTATATATATTGAACAGAAAGAAACACTTGGTCATACTTTACACACTTTACCACAGCATTGGCCTACTGAATGCCTCAGATATATTTTAAGCATTGGACTGAATGCCACATAAATATATAATTATGTTTTTGCACGTTTGCAACGTTTAAAAGTTCAGGGAAAAGTATATGCCTCTACTGGTGTTGCGTAGGCCAATATCCTTTTGAGGCAGTGGTGTTTCTGAATATTACTGTTTAGGGCCAATAATGCTTATTATCATACATTAGTCACCATATCTGTGGACACATTTGTATGCATTCACATATTAATATACCCCCACCCCCCGCCGCCGACAAAATCTCGGTGGCGGAGAGTTACTAAGTTAGTTAGTAAGGTTATTTGTCATTATTTTCCAAGTCGCTAAATAGACACATTTACAAATGGGACATAATAGACCATAAGGATGGCTTACTGTATCGGGCCACAGTAGCCAGCAGAGGGCAGACACCCCAACAGTATGAACTCAGCAGCGCTAGTCCTTGCCCTCAACCAGTAGACTTTACTGTCACTTCAGCGTGGTGTCATGGGGCTCGTCGTTGACTAGCTCAATATAAATTCCGTCTGACTTCATGACATGACATTTACTACAACAGTAATAGGTTTCCCCGCTGGTTCATTCATCGTCATACCGTGGTCGTCCTCACCCCTCTGGTCTTCCTTTTCCTCCCCCTCGCAGCCTTCATGAGGACGAGGACCTGAGCCCCGAGCAGAAGGCGGAGCGCGAGCGCGAGCGACGCATGGCGAACAACGCCCGGGAGCGTCTGCGAGTGCGGGACATTAACGAGGCCTTCAAGGAGCTGGGCCACATGTGCCAACTGCACCTCAACAGCGAGAAGCCGCAGACCAAGCTGCTGGTGCTGCACCAGGCCGTGGCCGTTATCCTCAGCCTGGAACAGCAAGTCAGGGGTCAGTGGTTGTCCTACGCCCGGACTGGTCCGTCTACGGCCAGGAGATGAAGGGATGGGGGCTAGAATCAGAAGATAGCAAGGGGGGCAGATTCAGGAGATAGATGGGGGCTAGTTTCAGGAGATAGATTAGATGATAGTTGGGGGATAGATTCAGATCATCCAAGAGGATCTGCTGATGGAGAGGTGAAGTGTTACTTTAAGAAATATGGATGGATGGATAGACGGATGGGTGGTATGGTAGTTTGGACAACGAAGTGGAATAATAGATTGAAATTTGAGGAATGGATGAAAGCTAGAGATACGTGGATGGATAGCTGCTGGATAGAGATACGGGATGGATTGTTTAATCGAAAGATTTGATAGATCTCATCTAATGAAGGCTAATTACATAACCGTTGTATAGCAACGTATTGTGACAGTTTTTGATCTCAAAAAAGTTTTCCCCAGTAAGGTTAACTTCTGGTGGAACGGCGTTCATTGGACATCTAGAGAGTGATTTGTTCAAAGTGAGCAGCATCGTGTGGATACCTCTTCTTCACGTGGTTCCCACCCTGACTCTCACGTTGCTCCCACAGAGAGGAACTTGAACCCCAAGGCGGCTTGTCTGCGGCGGAGGGAGGAGGAGAAGGCGTCTGCCGGCCTGACAGAGCAGCAGTCCATGCACCTGGCCTTCCACCCTGGCCTGGCCGACACCAGCCACCCCATGGGACGTCTCTGAGCACTGATACACTACGCCCCTACATCTCCACTCACTCCTATGTCTCCCCTCACTCCTACAGTCAGTACACTCCTACGTGATGCTTCCACTTACTCCTACAATCACTACACATCTTCATTCCATCCCACAGTCACACACATACACACGCACACACACACACACCACGCACACAGCACACACACACGCACACACACACGCACACACGCACACGCACACACATGCACACACACATGACACGCACACGCACACGCACGCACACAAAAAACATAAGCACCCAGGGAATTATAACCAGAACAATATGGCCCTGTTTAAAGAGCCAGTGAACTCAAAACTTTACTTTGTTTTAAATGTGGTAATTTGTTGTATATGATCGTCAACATATTAATCTATTTCATCAAACCACAGGGTGTGTGTGGAGGTGAAGATCTGTCTGAGCAGACCTGGGTTGGTTTTCCGGACACCTATAGTATAACGCTACGGTGTGTGGCGTATTTCATATACAACATCGCTTATTATAACACTCATAACAGTTACACAACAAAGGTAATAAAAAAGTATCATAAAGTTGGTGTAGGTTGTAACCATGGGGATAACACGCCCCCCTCTTTCCTAAAACTGAGCCCAAAACACTTTTTTTTAATCACATAGCATTGAATTACATCTGAATCAGTGGGCTCACTGGCTCTTTGGAGGACAATAATTGACCTTATAGGTAAATAATGAACCAAACTAGTCTTAAGACATGAGCAAAATTTAGGTATTGTTTTTATTTTTCACCAAATGACAGTATCCTAGTTTGATTAAGCTTATTTATTCATGATACATCTATGTGGATACCAATATATAAATGTCTTATTTTGACATTATGATGATGATGATATGATTATGTCTCTAATATGCAGATTCCCACAGAGCATACTTAGGAAGTAGCGGTCTGAGTAGAAGTCACTCTTGTGTCTTCTAAAGCAGCTCTGTTCGCATTTAATGCAATTGAACAATAGTCTGGTATAAAGCGGACTTATAACTTGTGCCTACACGTACTTGTAACAGACAAATGCATTGTAAACTGAAGATGTTTTTGTACATATTTTCTATTTATTGATTATGTTTCTGTTTCAATATCTTAGACAAGAGTAGGGGAAACGGTCGCCCACTTTTAAGTTTACGGATACAAGTTTACAATGTATGAGTATATGTTCAAGCTCAGAGGAGTGGAGCCGCGCTGTGTGAGCAGCGGAGTCGCCATCATCCGTCGTGCGTGGCTCATGGGAACGCGACACTCCACCTGTGTGTTTGTGGTGTGTGCGAAAAATTGCAGGAGTTTGACCATTCTGTGAATGAACCCAGACATCCGAGAATGTTGTAACGTAGAGGCATCGTATATCTCAACAGTGATGTTCTTCGTGTGTTTGCTGCAACATTTGTGTTATAGATCTACGCCAGTTTGTACCTAATGATACACTGATGGGTAGGACGGAGCACTTCGCAGTTTTTCCCCCATATCGTTTTAAGTGTAATTATTGTTCTTACAATTTAGTCTATGTCCGGTTGCTATTGCATGTTCGTTTTTCTATTACATTGTTTCCATTTTCTAAGTTATGTAAGTTATCTTTTATACAATCCTTGTGAAAAGATTATGCACCAGAAAATAGCTGTGTTCAATGTTAACAGTAGTTTAACGTTTTACGTTTATAGCCTACCCTTTAAGCATATAATTTTCCTACTTCATTGAACTGCATTTGTTTCTACTCATCTCATGTTATCTGCTGAGCAAAATAAAAACAGCCAATATGTGTATACTTTTAAGTAGCCCTAGGCATGTGTCAAAATTATGTAGCAATAAACGTCCTTTTCAATACCTATGTCTGTTTTGCACTGGTCATTGAGTCGGGAGAAAAGTATAGGCCTAATATTGTAGGAGTCGGGTTTTGATAAGGCACTGGAGGACGAGTAGACCTACGGGCGGAGACCAGAGACATAGTCAGGCTCAGTCCCACCAGACCAGAGACTGAACAGTAGTCAGGCTCAGACCCACCAGGCTCAACACCACCAGGCCCCATCAGTCCCAGTTCAACCTCCAAGCCCCTCCAGTCTCCCTCAGCCCCTCCAGTCTCTCTCAGCCCCTCCAGTCTCTCTCAGCCCCTCCAGTCTCCCTCAGCCCCACCAGTCTCTCTCACCAGTCTCAGCCCCTCCTAAGCAGAGACTGAGTAATAGTCAGGCTCAGCACCACCAGTCCCAGCCCGACCATTCCCAGCCCCACCAAGCCCAGTCCCACCAGTCCCAGCCCCACGAGTTCCAGCCCCATCATTACGGGTAGACGCGGCCCGGTCATTACCGCCCCCAGCGCGTCGTGAGGAGGAGGACTGCGCTGCACTCCGCTCTGAAACTCTGCTCTGTAACTCTTGGTAAGTTTCAGACTTTTACGAATAGGACTATTTTGTTTTGTCTAACTTGTGATCGGTATACGGGGAGGTTTTCTCACACTAAGTTATTACCAGGGAAAATATTCTAAGGGCGAGGCGACCCATTAGTGTATCAGAAGCTTCAGCAGAACCGGATGACAAAGTCCTGAGTAGATCTGCCTTTACTGTTTTACTACTTTATTGTTTGCATTATTTCAATGAAAATATAGCAAAAATCGTTTTTTCCCTACTATATAGAAATGTTTTTATCGTCATAAAACGTTGACATCCCACTTTATGGGATTGGTGCTTTGACAAGCTTACCGTTCTCTTGACTTGATCATTAACTTAAGGATGGCTAAGGACCGTGCCCTTCAGAATAAACGTGTTTTGTTGGGGCAGAAACAAGGTTAGTTGTTAGTTAACAGTGACAAACTTATTAATAAAAAGCGTCTCTATATTGTCACAGTGCATGACGCCACTCAGCGGGGAGTCCACCGCTGCGTATTGTTGTCGTCATGCAGCTTGGGATGCATTACAATAGCCTGCCCTGTCATGAGCACACAGAATGGACTGTTTTAATTTCCCTGCCGTGGCAATGTGTTGATAATACGTATCAAGTTATTCTTTCAGCACAGCTGATGCGTGTAGCTCTGCCAGGGTGCTGTGTCAGTTAACTGTCATTCATTGTCCTCAGCTCAGGCGCAGCCCAGTGTTGTGTAAACAGTGACCCTGGCTATTTCACATGATATATGGCCTAACCACCGACCCACTTTGCTTGTTTTGCAGTACATGCTGGCGGTTGGCTAGAATTCAAATATTAAGCGTATACATTATTCTCAGCAGTCTTACCACTACTCAAAGTCCTCCTTGTGTTTCAGGTCGCTGGAGTTCCGATGGAGCATCGCAGGATGAACAATTCCCCGGACATCAGGGTCCAGAGAGGCTACGTCCAGCCACACAGCCGCCCCAGGAGCAGCCCGGACAACTTGTTTGGAGTGAGGGTCCAAATCCAGGGGATCAAAGGCCGTCCCTACGTGGTTATGAACAGCAATGACCAGGAGAGCCTCAGGGATTCACCGGCTCCTCAATCAGAGCAGCAGGGCCAGAGGAGGGCAGGGTCTATGGACCGGTTCTTAGAAGAAGGTCCTGCTAGCCGAGGCCAAATCACAGACTCAGAGTCCAGGGAGTCAGGACGAACTGCAGCCTCCAAGGCACTTCATTATCAGCGACACCCAGAGCTACTGCAACCTTACGACCCTGAGAGAAACAATCTCAACCTCCTCATCGCCCCACAGCCCGTCGCAGACCCCCGGGCCTCTCCAACTCCCCCGGGTCCCTTTCCCACTCAGGTCCCCCAGGCCGTCAGTCCCACTAATAGAGCCCGGATCCCGCTACCTGCCGGGGGTCCGGATCAGGACCACGACGAGCATCAGCCCGGAGAACCCGCCCCTCCAGGTAAAGGGGTCCCTGCCAGGTCCCCAAACTCTGTGGAAACAGACACCATCTCCTCGGTGGGCAAGCTGATCGACCGCTTCAACAGCACCCAGCAGAAGAGGGGTCGCTTCGGCCCGCGGAACAGGATCAACCTGGAGGACCAGAGGAGGTCTCGCAGCGTGGACAGCAGGAAGACCTCAGACTCCTCCACTTCCTCCTCCTTCTCCTCCAGCAGAGCCTCCTCTCTGAAGGGCGCCCGGTCTGGCACCTTGACCGTGGACGGCGGTCGTCCCCCTGAGGAACCAGGCTCCAGGTTCCTCGGCGGAGGCCCGGGCACACCGCTGACCGAGTCGCAGGCAGCAGAGCTCCTCCAGCACCCAGCTCTACCAGGAGCCCCCAGGGAGGGAGTCCTCCCCAACACCTCCCCAGACTGCCAAACCAGTGCTTAACGGACTGGGACGAGCTTCTCCACCCCGGTCCCAGGCACCCTCAAACCACGTGGAAGAAACCAAGGACAGAGATGCACAGGTAAAGAGTTTCACTACATGTTCCAGGAGGATTCCTTGTCCAAAGGCTGTATAAACGTGCTGTTTGGTTCTTAAACAGGTCACTCCTGATCTTCTGAAAGGGCAGAAGGAGGTGTCCGCGGACTCAAATGAAGACACAGCCAAACAGATACTGTACTTCTATCTCAAGGATGGGTGAGTGTTTCAAACATTGGAGTATGCTGTGCAGGACATTGTAGACCCGGGAGAATCAAGCTAATACCTTAGCTAGATCTCTGCTAGCTCTCTAACTAGGCCTGGTGTGGCCAGGTGCTTCCTGTATAGACCCTACTGGGCCTGGCTGATACTAGCTCTGGTTCAGGAATGTGTTGAACCCATTGGCACATTACTTAAACACCAGATCCCTTTCAGGGGCTCCTCTTGTCCTTTTGCCTTCTCATCGTCTTCTGATTCCCTCTTCGTAATTACATTCTTAATTACATTGATAATTACATTAGGTAGGAAATAACATTCATAGCACTTAAATATAATGTTTTGTTGGCCCACCCGTCACCTCTTGCCCTCCTAGCATTCCTGAAGGAGGATCCTTTCTCTGCAATCCCTTCTGGAGGTCCCTTCCTGTTCCCACTGCATATGAAGGAGGTTCTCTCCTGCCTGTTCAAGGCATTTGGTCCGGGGTGGGGGAGGGGCTGTCAAACCTCATTTGAGTGTGTGCCTGTGATGCCCTTTGAGGCTGAAGTTGTAGGGAATAAAGTCGACTTGACTTGGAGGTGGGGGACATTTGTTATAAATATGAGGGCGAGCCTCCCTTGGCCCTCCCAATGGTGTTGTGTCCTCACACTCTCAGATAAGGGCCGGTGGTTACAGCTGTGTGTGCTCAACGCATTGGATTGGAATCCTGACTATGAACACATTTCCACACTCTTGGTTATAGATGGGCTTTAGTCTCTAGTCGCTTCATTGAGCAAGAATGTAATAATCAAATGATTTTTCATTCTACTGACTTGATGAAAATGGCAGCAATAATAATATTCATGGGAAAAACATTTGAAAAAGAGGATAAATGCATTAACGGTTTCAAAACAACACGACTAGTTGCTCTGTACCATTCGGTGCAAAATTAGTTGATCGACTTTCTCTAAGATCCTTTTCACAGTTCTGCAATACGACTAATGCGTATAGACTAATGTGATTATGACAGATATTATGACCAGGTGTTAACCCTGGAAGTGTGTTTACATTGGTGATTCAGGACGACTGATAACGAGTCCACCACAGAGAAGAAGGTCCACCTGGTGCTGGAGAGGATGAACAAGCTGAAGTGGAAGACAGCGGAAATAGTGGAGAAGGAGGAGAGGGTAATCTCTGAGGTGTTCCTCTCCTCATAGAGAGGGGTCTCTCTTAGTAAGAGACCCCTCTCTCTCAGTGAGAGAGGGGTCTCCCTCAGTGATTCATGCTTCATGCGTTGATTCTCTTTCCTCTAGGATCATATTACTGGCTCTAAGGATCTGCAGGAAAAACAGACCGCCCTGGAATATGAGGTGGATGACTTGAAAAAACAGCTCAAGGTGGAGATTAAGGTACAACAGAGTTACCGTTACAGTTGAAAACGTGTATAAAAGCATGAAAGTTTAACTTATTGTTGTACTGGATCTTTTGGTCTTTGTGAAGTTGGTCCATCTATTTATTTTTGTATGTTCTGTAGAATGAAAAGCTTTTAGCCAAGGCCTGTGAAAAGGCCAGGAATGATAAAAAGAGCATGGCCGAAATGTTGAACAAGGGTGAGTGTGAGCTGTCAAAGCTCCGGGACCGGCTGGCTGAAGTGGAGGCTGACCTTCAGTCCACCATACAGGAGTAAGAGCTTTGTTATTTTAAAACCGATAGAATAAAAACATGTTGCGGTCGTGTTGGTCACCAAAACATACTGAAGTGTGCAGAATTCAGTGTTTCAGTATTCAATGAACAGCATCAAGCCTTGATCTTAACAGAAGTGTGTGTTTTGCCTCGGGGTGTGTCAGGCTGGCCCAGCTAAAAGCAGAGCGAGAACGCTCCAAGACGGAGATGAAGGACCTTCAGCACCAGCTCTCTGAGATGCACGACGAGCTGGACCAGGCCAAGAACACAGAGGACATCAACGCAGACAAGGAGGTGCTTCTTAAAGTGAGGACCATTTTACCAATAGATATGAAACTTTTAAATCAAGATTAATTTAAATTAGGGATGGATGGGCCAAAAAACATAATAGTTGTTCTTACCTTGTGCGGTCTGCATTGTGTCTAGTTCAGTTGATTTAAGAAACTAGGTCATGCAGCATGTGGTATTTCTTGTCCCTACTCCAATTTAGATTGCATGCTTTGATTGTTGTCAGCCTCCCTTGTAAGTGGCTGGATAAAATGATAGTCTGCTAGATGACTGGATGTGTCGTCTGCTAGATGACTGGATGTGTCGTCTGCTAGATGACTGGATGTGTAGTCTGCTGATGACTGGATGTGTCATCTGCTAGATGACTGGATGTGTTGTCTGCTAGATAACTGGATGTGTAGTCTGCTAGATGACTGGATGTGTAGTCTGCTGATGACTGGATGTGTTATCTGCTAGATAACTGGATGTGTAGTCTGCTAGATGACTGGATGTGTAGTCTGCTGATGACTGGATGTGTCATCTGCTAGATGACTGGATGTGTTGTCTGCTAGATGACTGGATGTGTTGTCTGCTAGATGACTGGATGTGTAGTCTGCTGATGACTGAATGTGTAGTCTGCTGATGACTGGATGTGTCATCTGCTAGATGACTGGATGTGTTGTCTGCTAGATGACTGGATGTGTTGTCTGCTAGATGACTGGATGTGTAGTCTGCTGATGACTGAATGTGTCGTCTGTTGATGACTCATGTCCCTGTCTCAGGATATGGCCCAGCTGCGGGACGGCTACCAGGAGCTCCTCATGGTTCAGGAGGAGCAGGAAGAGATGCTCCAGCTCAGGGAGGTGGAGCTGGCGGGCCTAAAGAAGAAGCTGAAGGAGGAGGTGGAGAGCCACGAGAGAGGTGTGACCTCTCTGAAGGAAGAACACCTGCAGAAGGTTCAGAAGCTCCTCAGAGCGGTGGATAAGGCAAAAGAGGTGACTGAAGGGGTTATTTGGCTCCTTGTTCCAACCAACATACTTCCATGGAAAAATACCTTTTTTATAACCGCAGTTGTTTTTGCGTTGTTTGTGTCTCTGTTGTCAGAGCAATACTCTGCTTGGTCAAGACAAGGCCGAGGCGGAGAGGGACCGGGAAGTGTTCCAAGACAAGTTCAGAGCCATGAGCCAAGAGAGGGGGCACCTGAAGGAGCAGGTGAGGGAGCTGGAGGGCAAGGTTGAGGAGCTTCACCATGCCATCAGGGAGGCCAAGGGCCTGGAGAAACAGCTGGAGCAACGGGCCAACCAGCTGGAGGTAGATGGACCTGAGGAGCACCTTAACCATTAAGGCATTAAGATCTCACGTCTTTGTTCCCATAGGGTGGATCTGATCAGGTAAGCTGAAGTGTGCTCTGGTTGTTTCATTGTTGCATTCAGAAAGAGAAGCAGCAGGTTGAACGAACTCTGATGGAAGTGAGGCAGAAGGAGGATCAGATGTCTCAGTCCAACCAGTCCCTCATAACTCGTCTGGAAGATGTCCAGGTACAGGCTGCTCTCAACAACCGCCTCATACCTTGGTGCTGCACATTAAGGAATTAGTTAGCTAGTAACTGTTTTTCCATTTAGTGATTAGTTGATAATTTTTGATTTTGTGATGAAAATCTTATTTGATTTCTTAAGTCATTGAAATCAAAGTACAAATATGTGCTGCTTAATCCTTCAGAAATGTGAATGTTGGATTCATGGATCGTTATTAAATGAACGCTTTAGTTCTTTCGGCTTGTGTAATTTGGGATTGAGGTTGGTTTTATATTTTAAAAGCATCTCATCCTCAATTGCTTCATCTAAAGTACCAAGCTGTTAGCTTATCTCTGTCCTTTTGCCGGCAGATTGAGCTGACCAAACTAAACCATGAGCATCGAGAGCTCAAGGACAAGCTCAGGGAGGAGAAAAGCCAGGTGCTGGAGCTCTGGAGGACCCGCCAGGAGCTGGAAGAGGAGAGGAAGACCCAGGACCGCACGGTGGAGCAGATGCAGAAGAAGGTGAGAGAGTGGCCGCTCAGTGGGAGCTACCAGTCGTCTGTCTCAGTGGGGGAGAGCTTTACCCTCGTTCAAATAATTAAGCTTAACCTGCCAATGAGTATTCAAAGAGGATGCATTATTATGAGTTGATAAGGAGGGAAGCACAGCATTTAAATGTATTTATTACACGGCTCTATTGAATGCTGCTCTCTGATTGGTCCAGCGCTGCTTTCTGCGGTCTGTTATTTCTGTATAACGGACCGTCGTCATGTATAACAGACCGTTGCTAGGGACAGCGTCATGTAAATAGAAACTTTACCGATCAATCCTTGTCACGTATCCTACATGTCCCATATCACAGGACAACAACGCCCAATTCAATATAAATATGCTACTAAATAAAAACTACCCACGAATCCTTGTCGCTGCTGAATCATTGTGGGTTATTATCTATTGTTTATTATTTATTTCACTCGTAAAGCCGTGTAATAAGCGGGATAATGTATAGTTAGTCGGTTGTTATGGAGAAATAAACCCCTTCAGGTTGTATGTAACCCCTCCGCTTCGCGTCGGGGTTCCATACAACCTGTCGGGGTTTATTTCTCCATAACAACCTCCGAACTATACATTATCCCTTACATAATATATAACCAGCTTCTTTGATGTATCTAAGAAAATACACTTAAGAGTTTGGATAAAGAATCACATGAAAGTGACAGGAACTTCAACTTCAAACACACCACAGTGTGAGTGACTCATTTGGCAAAACTTTGAGCACACAGTTCATTTATCGTGTATCGCACAGGTGTTGAAAAGCTGTTCATAACGCCTATTTCCTGAGCGGGTAGCTTGCTAAAATCACCTGGCTATAGATCCAAAGAAGGCAAAACATATCTAAGCTGAAAACAACATCATACAGCCCTGATATTCAGAATCTCTGTAATGAAATTCAGAAACAAAAATCTCATGCAACTGGAGGAGAAAGGAAGATAATCTCATTCATTATAGCAAGTTGTAACTAAGTTAATAATGTTTTTTGCTCATGCAGGCCCCAAGTGTTCCTGGGAATCAATGCAACAAGACTACTTAGCACTGAACTGGACAGCCACAATTTAATTGTTTGAAATGTTTACCAGTGTTTTTATTTTAAAGCAGAGCTAGGCTGATATTTTCTATGATGCAATGATATTCATTTCATTTGCAGCAACATGGACTGAAACCGAAGAGCTAGGCCTACTCAAATTCAACTTAAAAACCTGATAGTTGACTTTTCCTTCATTCCCGCCTTATTTCTTGTTCGATGTAACATCCAGTCAAATGCTTGTTTTGTAGCCTATGTTTTATTGCAATTGCATGCATTCATTGCATAAATCCAATTGTTGTATATGCTTATACAGGCTATTTAATTGCTAAAGTAGCTAAATATCCTATTACAACAAATATGCGGCCCCATACAACTATCCACGCCCCATTTGGATGGGGTGTGGATATCTTTGTAAAGGCCTTTACAAAGGGGTCGGCAACCCAAAAAAGTTTGCCTACCCCTGTGCTAGTGTGACTTAAATGGCAGCTTTAATGGTGACTTGGGCTGCTTTCTGATGTCTGGCTTTCATCAAACCATCACAGAAAGAACAGACCCTTAAGAACACCTGTTCCTCATTGCTTCAGTATGACGTTGTTTAGTTACTGTGAGTAAGGTGCAGAGCATCTCTGCTTTACAAAAGTTACGTTGACTTCATAATTCAATCCATTTCCAAAGACCTATCCAAATTGCATTTAAGTAATTAAAGACATTTTAAGGCCTCATATCCTGCTTATAAGACTTAAGACTGTTAGTAGAGTATGTAAGACCCCTTATATACATGTTCCAAAGCTCTCTCAGTAACATGTACACCGGAAGGCCCAGTCCTACATCTCACAACAACCAAATGTTCTCTTGTGCCCGGGCGGCGACCGGGGCAGATGAGCAGCATCATGGCCGAGTGCGAGGTCTCCACGGAGAAGCTCCAGCAGCAGGTCAACGAGGCGCGGGAGAGGAGCCAGAGGGAGCTCGCCGAGCTGAGGAGACAGCTGGAGGAGAAGGGAGTGGAGCTGGACAAGTCCAGACTCACTGCCAAGAAGCTACAGGAAGAGGTGCGCCCTGCAAAACCCTCTGAATCCCCACAGTGCCGGCAGGAAGTGGGCTAGCACACTTCCTGTAGATTGTACACCAAAGCTCGGTTGGATAGATTAGGTTTGAGCGAGCAGAAGAATAGTTTGGAAAACTGCCAAAATAGTGGATGAAATAGCATTCCACATGACGTGGGGAGTAGGAAAATATGCAGACTAGATAAGATAAGATAATAAGATATTTGTGCCAAAGTCAAGTATTTAAAGTATTTTTTTGTGTACTGGCTTTCATACCTGTCCACTGAACAGGATTGAAATGTGTTTTGCGTTCTACACCCCTCTCAACTGAATGGGATTGAACTGTGTAGTGTGTGTTGTTGTGGTCCAGCTGCTGTCTCTGGAGAAGGACATGCAGCAGAGCCGCCGGGAGCACCAGGAGGCCCAAGGGAGGAGCAGGCTGCTGGAGCAGAAGGTGGAGGAGCTGGAGAAAAGAGACCTGGCCACACTGGACAACCACCAGCAACAGGTCAAACTCATGGAGGTAGAGGCCATGGAACACACACACGCACGCACGCACGCACGCACGCACGCACGCACAGACAGACGACGACCAGACAGACAGACAGACAGACAGACAGACAGACAGACAGCAGAGCAGGCAGGCAGGCAGGCAGGCAGGCAGCAGCACAGCAGGCAGACAGACAGGCAGCCAGGCAGACAGACAGACAGACAGACAGACAGACAGACAGACAGACAGACAGACAGACAGACAGACAGACAGACAGACTCATTCATGCGCACACAAAGGGGTTTGATTCTCTCCCCAAACACAAGATCTTTCCCCCTTTAGTTCCTCAGGCCGGGGATGATATTTATTGATATAATTGTGGTGGGGAGTAAGCAATCGTGTGTAAGTAATTGTGTGTGTGGGAAAAAGCAATTTTTTGTGATAGTCTAAATGTTGTATGTATTATAACATGAGAAACGTCAACCTTTTGGATCAATCAGTGTGATCGATATTTAATAAGGTTACAACAAACGTACAATGGTTTCATGTATTGAAACGCGTCTCCCCCCCCCCCCCCCCCCCTGCGTGATTGCTGAACGGATTTGTCTGCAATCCTAAAAGTCTGATTGTTAATTCCTTGTGTCGATGATGATAGAAATGTGCGTTCCGGGTATTTGATGCCTACGGCACCACATTCATTCTGCTCTCACAAGAGGAAGTCGGCTAATCAGTAAGATCCCGCAAGTAATTCTGAACAGACTTTTGTCATTCAAACAACTAACAATTCGTTTTCTTATAAACAGCCGACTAACAAGACGTCAGTTTTAAACAGGGCTGGGGTGTGTAGACGCCAATGGGACGGCCCGGCCAGACTCAGTTCATGGGTTCGGGTCCGGTCAGGCTTGTTGTGTTTGGCCCGATTCAAGCCCTGGCACACACCACACACACACACACACACACACACACACACACACACACACACACACACACACACACACACACACACACACACACACACACACACACACACACACACACACACACACACACACACACACACACACACACACACACACACACACACACACACACACACACACACACACACACACACACACACACACACACACACACACACACACACACACACACACACACACACACACACACACACACACACACACACACACACACATGCTCTCTCACACACACACACACACACACACACAGCACACACACACACACACACCAAAACACACACAGACACAACATACACACACCGATGATTAAACCCAACAGAGTGTAAACTTGTGATGTGGAGCCAAGGGGAACAAATCTACTTATATTTTTAATTCAATAGTTCTAAGCCTACTCTACAAAACCCTGTGTAATTCAGAACAGTTGGAGAGGCTTCCACATGATTCAAGCGTCTCACAGGCAGTGAAGGCAGGTCGGTGAAGTCGTACACGTAGATGGTGATGATGTGAGACGGGGTGACGCAAAGCTTCCTGGAAGTGTTTATTTGTCCCTGCAGTCATGTGTGGCTTTCTAAAACAGCCGTCGCTGCTGAATAGGCGTCTCACCACCTGTTTGACGGGCTGATGACACAACACAGAGCTGTCAGAGCTGTTTACTCTGGGTTCAGCCTCATGTTTACTGTTAGGAAGTCACCCAACCTGTCTCGACACAGCTAGGATTACCTATACTATATTATATAGTATAGCTAATGTTACTTGGAACAAGATATTATGTAATGCAATACAAAGCAATACAATATTTTTTAAATATGATATTCATATACGTATATTTGTATACATCAAATGCATCTCTCCCCCCCCCCCCCTTCAGAGACGGATCGGCCAATTGGAAGAGGACCTGACTGAGGAGCGGAGCAGCGCAGACCGCCTCATGGACCGAGTGGAAAAGAGCAAGGAACAGGTCCAGAGACATTATGTTACACTGCATATTATTATATATTATATTATATTAGAACAGGTCCAGAGACATTATATTACACTGCATATTATTATATATTATATTATATTAGAACAGGTCCAGAGACATTATATTACACTGCATATTATTATATATTATATTATATTAGAACAGGTCCAGAGACATTATATTACACTGCATATTATTATATATTATTATTATTATATTAGAACAGGTCCAGAGACATTATATTACACTGCATATTATTATATATTATATTATATTATAGTATATTAGAACAGGTCCAGAGACATTATGTTACACTGCATATTTATTATATATATTATATTATATTAGAACAGGTCCAGAGACATTATGTTACACTGCATATTATTATATATTATATTATATTAGAACAGATCCAGAGAGATTATATGACACTGTATATTATTAGATTATAGATTATATTGCATATTGTATATATTATATTCTATATTACATTAGAACAGGTTCATAGATATTATAATACACTATATATTATTCTATTCTATTATATATTATATTTTATTATATTATATTAGAGCAGGTCATAGATATTATATTACACTATACATTATTTTATTATATTATATTATATATTACATTGTAGTATAATTTCTATTATACTATGATTGTATTATATTAAATGATATGGGAACAGGTTCATAGATATTATATTACACTATATATAACTATATTATATATTATATTGTATTATATAACAGTATGAGGTTCATGGATATTATATTACAATATTTTTTTAATATATTATATTACATTAGAACAGGTTCAGATGCACCCTGCATTAGATATTATATTACACTATATATTATATATTATATTATGGTATTATATAATATTAGAAACGGCTAATTCTAATTTGCTTGAAAACATAAAAGCTTCAATGGATAAAGGAAATGTTGTTGGGGCAGTGTTCCTAGACCTAAAAAAGGCCTTTGACACGGTAAACCACAGTACTCTAATGAACAAGTTACAACAGTTCAAAATGACATCAGAGGCTCTGTCGTGGTTTACATCTTACCTGGAGGGGAGAGAGCAATGTGTCAGCGTCAATGGGGTAAAGTCCCATCTGCGTGCCAACAGCATGGGAGTACCGCAAGGGTCCGTACTTGGTCCACTGTTGTTTTCTATGTATATCAATGACCTACCAAACTGCTGTCCGGGGTCCAACTGTCAAATGTATGCTGATGACACTGTTATCCACGTGTCCAGTAAAACACCCATCTTAGCAGGTGAGCACCTAACACAAGCATTACTCAGCATTTCAAAATGGCTTGAGCTGTCTCAGTTGACCATTAATGTGAAGAAAACCGTCTCTATGTGCTTCTCCATCCGTAATAGGCCTATCAACGATGTTTTTGAGGTACGGATCAAAAATGAATTAATTGAATCAGTAAATGAAGTAAAATATTTGGGCATTATCCTGGATAAGAATTAAAAATTTGTTACGCAGATTAAGTATGTTGCAAAGAAGGTCAAACTAAATCTGAACTGTTTCCGTTTCATAAGAAGGGACTTGTCATGTCAAACGGCCAATCTATTTATGCACGCTATGATTTTTTCTCATTTGTCATACTATATCACATCATGGTCACAAGCTTCTTCTACCGCATTAAAACCAATCTTTTCAACATATAAACAGACAATAAAAGTCATGGACCGTAAACCCATGAGATGGCATCACTGTGGCATTCTAAAAAATCACAACCTTTTCACCTTTGATAACTTTATTAATTTTAGTAATCTTAAATAGTTTTTCAAGCGTGTAAATAATCATGTGTCACCACTGTTTTCTGAATTGGCCATCAGACGTCAGAGCTCTCGTCGGGCAAATACACGAGCCTCCATTAATGGTGATTGTCTTGTTCCCATGTACAAGAGATCTTTCGGTCAGTCTGTTTTCTCTGCAAAGGGGGCTAAACTATGGAACCTCTTGCCCACTAGTGTAAAACTAGAGACTACAAAGAAAATCCCAAACATGGTTATATTATAGATTATATTATATTGTATTATATATTATATTAGGAAATCACACACACGCAGAATCAAATGCAGGCCCAAAGGCCTCTGAGCTGGCTCATCAATGCCAGATAGTAAAATATGTTTTACATATGTTGTTTTGTTGTTTTGTTTGTACATATAGTTTGGTTCTAACGTTGTGACTTTCAAAGCTGTACTCATAAATGTTAACCCCAGCATGTTATACTGGGAGCGTGAGTTCAAAGAGCTGGAGAGGTGGCGCAGGCAGGATGTCAGGATGTCTGCTGAACCAACAGAGAGACAGCGCTATTGTTAGAAGGGAGTCTTCACCGGGCCTCTCTGCGCTGTTAGAGAATGAAGCCCTCCAATCCCCTGTCTGATGTGGGGGACCCAACCAAACACAATATCCCTAACCAATATGTGTTCCTTCCGTGTGAAAACCCTTAGATTTAGCCTGGTGTGGTTTGTGATTAAGGGGCTTACCGGAGTGCTGATGAAACATTGCATTAAATGGCGGTTCACCTGCTGTGTTGTCTTAACAGATGGACCAGATAAGAACAGAAGTCCAGCAGGAACGAGCTGCCAGGCAGGACCTGGAGTGTGACAAGATGGGCCTGGAGAGACAGGTACGGCCAACCCAGGACCAATTCACTACCGTAGGGTTGGGGGTTTGAATCCAGGGGGAAATACTGCGTCCCAATAACAGGTCAGAAGTTTAAAATCCCACTACAGATACTCACCGCTCATATTGAACTGATTTTATTGTGCTATTTCAGTCAAACTTAACATGTTCGTCTGAATGCGGCTGTGTTTATATGCGGAAAAACGACAACTTCATGACGGAATGACATCACACTTCAGCATAGCTTATGAAGCACCTTTTGGTCCCCGGTATCAGCCACCCCTGAATTACTGCGTAGTTATGGTGATCCACACTGCTGGACGTCATGAGAGAGATGTGTGTGTCCCCATCCAGAACAAGGACCTGAAGAGCAGAGTGAGCCACCTGGAGGGGGTCAGGGGGGTCAACCAGCAGGACTCAGTGGTCTCGAGACTCACCACCCGCATCCAGGACCTGGAGGACCGGCTGCAGGGGGAGAAGAGGTGGGTGCACGCACACACACGCACACGCACGCCGTACGCAAACACACACACACACACACAAAAACACACACACAAACACACACACACACACACAAACACACAAACACACACACACACACACACACACAAACACACACACAACACACACACACACACAAACACACACACACACACACAAACACACAACACACACACACACAACACACACACACACACACACACACACACACACACACACACACACACACACACACACAAACACACAAACACACACACACACACACACACACAAACACACTTTATGTGACATGCTTGACATAATCCAACATCTAACATTATCTTGAGTCATACAAAATATGCAGTATGCAATGCAATGCCTTTCGTGTGTGTGTGTGTGTGTGTATGTGTGTGTGTGTGTGTGTGTGTGTGTGTGTGTGTGTGTGTGTGTGTGTGTGTGTGTGTGTGTGTGTGTGTGTGTGTGTGTGTGTGTGTGTGTGTGTGTGTGTGTCCAGAGACAACAACACCCTGCAACAAGCAAACCGCAAACTGGAGCGCAAGATGAGGGAGATGAAGATGCAGGTGGACGAAGAGAACGTCTCTCTGCAGAACCAGCGGGACCAGGTGAGCCATGTTAGAGTAGCCTTTAACCACCAACCCTCACCCCTGAGCACCAGGTCTGCTGGATGCATTTTGCTGACGCTTTTATCCAAAGCGACTTACAACCATTCATTCACACATTCAAACACCGACAGCGGAGTCAACCACGCAGGGCGACAGACATCTCTTAGGAGCAGTCAGGGTGAAGCGTCTTGTTCAGGGACACCTCGACACTCAGCTGGAATCAAACGATCACAGAAGCAGAGTCCTGGGGTCGGCCCCCAGGAGTGTGTGTGTTGAGACTTTGGTGACGCGCCGTGTCTCCTGCAGCTCACCCAGAGGCTGAAGACGGCCAAGAGGCAGATGGACGAGGCGGAGGAGGAGATTGAGCGGCTCGAGAACGCCAAGAAGAAGCTGCAGAGAGACCTGGATGAACAGCTGGAGGCCAACGAGCAGCTCCACGGGCACCTGGGCACGCTGAGGTGAGCTGCACGCACGCACACACTGAGGTGACCCGCATTCACGCACACACACACACACAGGTGATCCCTAGCATGCACTGAGGTGACCCGCCGCACGCACACACACACGCTGAGGTGACCCACAAGCACGCACACACACACTGAGAGGACCTCGCACGGACGCACGCACACACACACACTGAGATGATCCACATGCACGCACGCACGCACACACACACACACGCTGAGGCGACCCGCACACACGCACGCACACACTGAGGTGACCCCGCACGCACGCACACACACACGCACAAACACACACCAGCACATAAACACACACACACACGCCAGTACACACACACACACACACACATACACGCACGCACGCGCGCGCACGCACGCACGCGCGCGCACGCACGCGCACGCACGCGCACGCACGCGCACTGAGGTGACCCAAGACACACACGCACACACACACAGGGACACATGGTGTGCATGCATGTGTTTTCCGGCCCACTTTACATGGGTTTACAGTTAGCATTAGCACATTAGCACCATGATAAGGGTGTTGTATTATAATCCGCTGTTCTTGTTGTGATCTGGGTGCAGGCAGAAGAAGATATCATCTCAGCTGTCGCTGCATGACAATGACGGAGACGACCTGGATGAGGTGACTGCTGCGACTGAGATCTGGACGGCACACACCACGCTCACTGAGGTGATCCACATGCACGCACGCACACACACACACACACACATGCTGAGGGCGACCCGCACACACACGCACGCACATGCTGAGGCGAACCCCGGCACGCACGCACACACACACACACGCACAAACACACACCAGCACATAAACACACACACACGCCAGCACACACACACACACACACACACACACACACACACACACACACACACACACACACACACACACACACACACACACACACACACATACACATACAGACACACACACACACACACACACACACACACACACACACACGCTGAGGTGACCCGCATTCACGCACACACACACACACACACACACAGGTGATCCCTAGCACGCACACATGCACGCACGCACGCACGCACTGGGGTGACCCACAAGCACGCACGCACACACTGAGGGGACCCCTAGCAGGCACACACACACACACACTCTGAGGTGACCTCGCACGGACGCGCGCACACACGCTCACTGAGGTGATCCACATGCACGCACGCACACACACACACACACACATGCTGAGGCGACCCGCACACACGCACGCACACGCTGAGGCGACCCCGCACGCACACACACACACACACACACACGCACAAACACACACCAGCACATACAACACACACACACGCCAGCACACACACACACACACACACACACACACACACACACACACACACACACACACACACACACACACACACACACACACACACACACACACACACACACACACCACACCACACACACACACAGACACACACACACACACACACACACACACACACACACACACACACACACACACACACACACACACACACACACGCTGAGGTGACCCAAGACACACACGCACACACACACAGGGACACATGGTGTGCATGCATGTGTTTTCCGGCCCACTTTACATGGGTTTACAGTTAGCATTAGCACATTAGCCCCATGATAAGGGTGTTGTATTGTAATCCGATGCTCTTGTTGTGATCTGGGTGCAGGCAGAAGAAGATATCATCTCAGCTGTCGCTGGTTGACGATGACGGAGACGACCTGGATGACTTGGTGTCTGACTGAGATCTGGACAGACATCAGGACTACCAAGAGACACTTGACTGACAGGATCTAATCCGTTATGCATAATAATGTTCCCTTAACTCGTGAGTGACTTATACTTTGGAGGCAGTATCTCCCCAACACTGGCCCCTAGTGGCCATGTCTTGAACCACGGCCTTCGAGCGCAGTACGGACTCACTGGTCTGGACCAACAGTGACCCAAGCTGCAAAGCTGTTTTGCAGCTTGTTTTTCTTTCTCTCATGTACTTTTAACGTTTTATATGTATACACTAAATTATTATATTAATGTCTGAGGTAAAATGGTACATGTTGCAAATAAAAGTATTCAACTAAAATATCCTATTACATGAGCCATCATGATCGTCCAACTGAACTTTTTTTTGCTTGCAATAATAATGGAAAGGTACCTTTTAATGAATTAATTAATATACACTGAATAAGCAGTAGACAGGGATGAGTTTTCCTACTTGTTGTTCGTTATAAATGCTCGACCCGGATTAGTTGGGATCAGTTGGGACTGAGTTGGGTTTATGGATCGATCTTCCCTGCTGAATGGTTGGAGGGGTTTGGGGGGGGGGGAGGGGGGTCACACCGTGGAATAACTGGCAGCCCTGACAGCGGCTGACCCAGTGGTGCAGGGAATCACAGCAGGAGCCAATATGAGGAGACACTGTGTTCTCAAACATGGGATACTTAAGGAATTCCTGGCGGAGTTCCTAGGGACCTTCGTCTTGGTGGTGAGTACCGGATGCTCCTTCTTCATGCTCATCCTCTTTTTGCTCGCAGACAAGACTTTACTTACCATGGGAAAGAACTTATCTAATGAGCATAAATCACAGTTTTGTATCCAAACTGCTTCAATGAAAACAGAAATCATATTACCATGTTAATAAATATTAACTATAAGTTGAGACAAGATACATCTTCTAAATACCAAGAAGAAAATGTGGGAGTTACAGCTGCAGAATGAGCTACAGGACAGTGAAATTATAAAGAGAGAAAAGAACATGCGTACGACTGGTGGTACGCGTGTGCTTTTCTAAACAGAAAGTTATATAATTTATTTAAAAACGAAATTTTAGTACGATGGAAATGTCATTAAACATGAGATCATTAAAAGGGGGTTTAAAATGAGTTAAATGAACAAATGTGCCTCCTGCGCATAGCTGAACAGGGCAGGCCTACGCTACTGTATTTTGTTATATTTTATAACATCGTCATAATAGTGGTACTTGGGGAGCCAAATATTTTCTGAGGTGGTATGCGGTATCAAGAGTTTGGATCCACTGGTGTAGAGAGTGTGAAGCAGGGCTGACCCTGGTGGTGTAGAGAGGGTGATGCAGGCCCTGATCCTGGTGGTGTAGAGAGCGTGATGCAGGCCCTGATCCTGGTGGTGTAGAGAGCGTGATGCAGGCCCTGATCCTGGTGGTGTAGAGAGCGTGATGCAGGCCCTGACCCTGGTGGTGTAGGGAGCGTGATGCAGGCTGATCCTGGTGGTGTAGAGAGCGTGAAGCAGGGCTGATCCTGGTGGTGTAGAGAGGGTGATGCAGGCCCTGATCCTGGTGGTGTAGAGAGCGTGATGCAGGCCCTGATCCTGGTGGTGTAGAGAGCGTGAAGCAGGGCTGATCCTGGTGGTGTAGAGAGCGTGATGCAGGCCCTGATCCTGGTGGTGTAGAGAGCGTGATGCAGGCCCTGATCCTGGTGGTGTAGAGAGCGTGATGCAGGCCCTGACTCCTGGTGGTGTAGAGAGCGTGATGCAGGCCCTGACCCTGGGTGGTGTAGAGAGCGTGATGCAGGCCCTGATCCTGGTGGTGTAGAGAGCGTGATGCAGGCCGCTGATCCTGGCGGTGTAGAGAGCGTGATGCAGGCCCTGACCCTGGTGGTGTAGAGCGCGTGATGCAGGCCCTGACCCTGGTGGTGTAGAGAGCGTGATGCAGGCCCTGACCCTGGTGGTGTAGAGAGCGTGATGCAGGCCCTGACCCTGGTGTGTGTTGCAGCTGTTTGGCTGCGGCGCCGCGGCCCAGACGGCCCTCAGCAGGAACACCCTGGGCGAACCACTCACCGTGCACATCGGCTTCTCCCTGGGCCTCACCATGGCCTGCTACGTGGCGGGGGGAGTCTCAGGTAAATATGCACACCCATAAACACATGGAAAGTATGTCTATATAGAGAGAGTGTCCATGAGTTTATTATTGTATCAACGTGAACTTGTGTTTCTGGCTGAGCTATCTGCCGTCCAGGGATCTCGTGTTAGGAGAGCGCTGAGCTCCAGCTCAGAGTCGCTGAATGACAGAAAGGCCATCGATTACAATCTGTTGTGCTGCACGGACATAGAATCAGCTCCATGGAGGTCAAACCCCCTCAGGCGCTTCATGTACCGCAAACACTATCGATCCCTGGGCTACTACCATATCCCTGCTGCTGGAAACACTCTCCTCAGAAAGAGCAAACGAGGTTTTCATTTCATCAGCAACGTCAAAGCAATGCAGTCAGATTTACAAATGCCCATAGCCCCCCCCCCCCCCCCCCGAACACATGGGTATCCAATGGCGTTCTGCGGCAATTTGACAATGACTTTTTAATGCAGACCCACTTGTCTCTGTTTCTGCTGTGTCAAGTTAAGATCCCCTCCAGGGATCTGCTCCCCTTCTGGTCCTGCTCAGCTCCTCGTAAAAAAGACATCCAACTATGTGACGGCAGGCTGATGGTGGAGGTCTCCAACAACCCCCCCCCCACCCCCTCTGCTTTGTTGTGTCCTCAGGGGGTCATGTGAACCCGGCCGTCTCGCTGGCCATGGTGGTCCTCGGCAAACTCAAGATCTGGAAGTTCCCCATTTACGTCTTCGCACAATTCCTGGGTGCCTTTGCCGGGGCCGCAGCCGTGTTCGGCTTATACTACGGTGATGTTTGTGTCCTGACATGCACGCACGCACACGCATGCGCACACATATTAAATTGGTGTCTCATCCGACCGTTTGGGATGGTAAAAAAACCCACAATCTCAAATGCGACTCAGATGTGATTCATAAATGCTGAACAAACATTAGAGGATGTAATATTCATAGAGTTCATCGGCCCATCCTCGTCTCCCTAGAAGTCACCAGTCTATTTAACTACCAGCCCCTCCAATATGCACACAAGGACCTGCTCCCCTTCTGCTGACCTGCTGACTTGTTCCTCTGTCCTGTCGGGATGTTTCCAGACGCCTTCATGGACTTCACCAGTGGGATCCTGTCAGTGACGGGCATCAACGCCACAGGTCACATCTTCGCCTCCTACCCTGGACGACACCTGTCAATCCTGGGCGGCTTCCTCGATCAGGTGAGCCCGGGCGGCCGTAGACCACCTGTTCTGCTCCAGGCTAACTCTGTTCAGTCTAACTCTGTTCAGTCTAACTCTGTTCAGTCTAACTCTGTTCAGTCTAACTCTGTTCAGTCTAACTCTGTTCAGTCTAACTCTGTTTATTCTAGCTCTGTTTATTCTAGCTCTGTTTAGTCTTACTCTGTTCAGTCTAACTCTGTTCAGTCTAACTCTGTTCAGTCTAACTCTGTTCAGTCTTACTCTGTTTAGTCTAACTGTTCAGTCTAACTCTGTTCAGTCTAACTCTGTTCAGTCTAACTCTGTTCAGTCTAACTCTGTTCAGTCTAACTCTGTTCAGTCTAACTCTGTTCAGTCTAACTCTGTGCAGTCTAACTCTGTTCAGTCTTACTCTGTTCAGTCTTACTCTGTTTAGTCTAACTGTTCAGTCTAACTCTGTTCAGTCTAACTGTTTAGTCTAACTCTGTTTAGTCTAACTCTGTTTAGTCTAACTCTGTTTACTCTAACTCTGCTCAGTCTAACTCTGTTTAGTCTAACTCTGTTCAGTCTAACTCTGTTTACTCTAACTCTGTTCAGTCTAACTCTGTTTAGTCTAACTCTGTTTAGCCTAACTGTGAGTGTTTAGAAAACATGCCTAATGCAAATTGATTGTTCTACTTTGTTTGAGAGCACCTCTTACTGTGCTTTGCTGTCAAATGACCCAATTTCCTTGGGATCATTGCTGGGTCAAATCTATATGCATGGCAGAAAGCACTGTTTTCAGTTTAGGTGGAGTAATCATCCAGAAATAATATGTATAGTGGAAACTTTTTGTTGTTAATTACAATGAATCAATTCCTTCTACAAAGCTACTAAAACAAGCCCCAATCTGTTGGTCCATGTATCAGTCGTTACCACTATTGCTCTGCCTGTCTCTGGGATGTAAATGTCACATTTCTGGAAGTGGTCACCAATCCGTACCCTAACCCTAACCCTAACCCTGACCCCTCCAGGTCATCGGGACCGGGATGCTTGTGGTGTGCATCCTGGCCATCGTCGACGGGGAGAACATCGGAGCCCCTAAGGGCGTGGAGCCGCTGGCCATAGGCCTAATCGTCATGGCCATCTCCGTGTCCATGGGGCTCAACTGTGGCTACCCTGTGAACCCGGCCCGTGACCTGGGCCCGCGCCTCTTCACAGCCGTGGCCGGCTGGGGCATGGAGGTCTTCAGGTAGGCCTCCTGTCCTCACCAGAACTGGGTCAGAGGGATCCGCCACACAAGACTGTTTTATCAGAGACCAAAGTACTCGGTCTGCAACATCTCCCAGAACGTACATGAAGCAGTATAGGTAATATAAGGTAATATCCCTTAGAATTGAGCTCCATTATCAGTGTAAGTGACTTATTTAAGACAAGGATGGTTTCAACTGCGATAACCCCAGATTTTCCTGTTCTATAAAACTACCTTCTTTCTAAAAGCTCAACGCTGACAGTGAAACCTTGTTCTTCCGTCACTCTCATTACTTCACAACGGATCCTATTAGCATGATTGATCTTTCCGGAACCCTCCCACAAAGGGCCCTTGACTCTGCAGCAGCTAGCAGATCCTGGGTGTTAGATAAGGTTACGCAGCAGCACTCCATGCCTGGGAGAGACCCAGAGTCAGCGGCCTGCAGGCCAGGGGTCTTCACCAACCTGCCAGCCTCTCCATCACTTTGGGTTTATTCCTCCATGATGCTTTCTCCATGACCCAAGAAATCAACGTACAGGGAATTCAATTACAGATGAATTCTAGGAGCAGGTATGGGGGGGAGGCCGCCTGCTCACTGACTGCTACAGAGGAAGTCTCTGGAATCCAGGAGTCAGACACCCTAATCTCCCTTTCCCTGTCCCCAGCACCGGCGACTACTGGTGGTGGATCCCAGTGGCCGGGCCCCTGGTAGGGGGCCTGGTTGGTGCGGCCCTCTACTACCTGCTCATCGAGCTCCACCACCCCCAGCAGCCCCCCCCCTCGAGCCCCGAGGAGCCGGAGAAGACCCCGGAAGAGGAGGAGGAGGAGGAAGATGAGGAAAACGACAGTCTCAAGGACAAATATGAGATGATCGCTATGAGCTAAGAAGTGTTGCTATCATACATGCAACATCATACCATGATGACATAACATGATGACATTACATTATTACATACCGTTAACCATAACCAAGATGATCACCATGAGTTTGGCAATAACATCACATAACATAATGGTCATGTAATATATTAACATGAAAAAGAACATGACCATGAGCAAAATGTTGTAGCATTAACATAGGAACATCAATTTACATCCTAACGTATTAACATACCATGACAAAGTAGCATAATAACTTTATAATGTTACTAAGATGATCACCATGAGCTAAACGGTTTTGCAATAACATAACATCATAACATGCCATTATAACATAGCATAATAACATACCATCGTGACATAACATAATAACATACCATTGTACTTCTACATTACAATCTAGATTATCCCCATGACCCTAATGGTGTGGGTATAACATAACATTAACATTCACTTATAACATAACATATTAACATAACATTATAACACCACAACATACAATTATAACATACCATGATAACATAACACCACAACATAACAACATAACATAACACCACAACAAAACATCATAACATACCATTATAACAAAACATTAACATAGCATTAATGACACAACATCATATTATAGAATAACCAAGATGAATGCCATGAGATACACGATGTGGCTAACACAATACCACATAATAACATTACTTTGTACCGTACCATAATATTATATCATAACAAGTAAACATAACGTCACAACCTAACTGTGATGATCACCATGAGTTGGGAAGTCTATGGCTATAACATAACACCATAAGAGACCATTATAACATAACATTATAACATACAACATCACACCATGACATCATACCGAGGTTTATTGTCATGGGTTAAACATTGTGGCTATGCATAATAACATAGCATTATAACATAACATAATAACGAAGCATTATAACATAACAACATAGCATTATAACATAACATAAAAACATAACATTATAACATAACATAACTGAGATGATCACCGTGAGCTAAATGGTGTTGCTATAACATAACATCATAACCCATTATCACATAACATAATAACATACCATTGTAACATGATACGCCAGTTGATGACCATGAGCTGAACAGCATTGCTATAAAATAACACAATAATATACCATTAAAACATAACATAATAACATGACATTACTGAGATGATCACCATGAGCTAGACAGTGTGTCTATAACATGACCCCATAACATCATAACACACCATAATAACATAATATAATAACATAACCTCATAACATCAAACCCAAGCTTATCCCCATGAACTGATCATGGTGGCTATAACCATAACAGTATTGGAACATAAAATGCTAACGTTATAAAATAACATTATAACATAACTGGGCCTATCTTGCTAACATAACTATGGTCACACACTGCTTTCTTAACATGCTCGCCAGTTCTAAATCTGTTTGAGTTTATTTTCAGTTATTGACGATTGCGCAAACTTTCAACAAGACATTGTGCATAAAATACATTTTCAAGACAAAAGTCTGCAACAAAAAGGTTGGCTCTAGTCATACTCCTTTTGTTTTTCAATCTCAGAAAAGTCCTGAATGTCTATTATTTAAGAAGATTTGTGTTGTAAATACTGTCTTGTAAATAAGAGTGATATGTGGAATAGCCTGCACTAGATTTGAGAGCAGTCATTTTCTGAAACATGAATGTGGTTCCTATGTTATGCTCATCTTGTTAATATGTGATATTTAGGACTGTAGTGATCTATTTACTTGCATGCCCTTTTCTCTGTTGTGGTAAATCATTTAAAAAATAATTCCCTGACAAGTTCTATCTTAAAGAGTCTTGCCTTAATAAGAAAAGGGTTTGAAATTAATTTATTCTTTTAAATATGTCATATGTCAAATCATGGGCCCCTTGACCTTAACCTTACTAATAAAAACAGTTTGGTATAACATTGCCATCAGTGACAGACTGCATCTTCTGATGTTGATGTTCATCTTAGTTTGGCTTCATGTATGAAGGCCTCAAGGAAAATAAAACGTATAAAAGTACCCTGCAAGGCAATGCAACTTTATTTATATTTATGTAACACTTTTCATATACAGAGCAGACTCAAATTGCTATAGATATATTTAACTGATTCATTTATTTGCAGAATAGTTAGAGCATAATCCTACAAACTACAATCTTTCTTTCTTTTAACGTGCATAGCCTCTTTGGTCACAAAGACAAGGGGTTGTATGCTTTATCTTGGAGACGCTCGAGGACGGTGACATCATTACAAGCAGAGACAAGGCCGGTCTGTGTTCATCTGACATCATCCACTGGACCACTCAGAGGAGCTTCATTGGGTTTCTCTCCACTGGTGCATTGTTTTGGACACGGAGCAAAAGGAGAGTGCTGTGAGAGTGGTTACATGGTGGCCAACACGCGGTCCCCCGGTCACTGCTGACTCCGACATACTGTAGGCCTACAACATACTGTGCCACTGTGGCTTGTTACATTGCACACGTCACAAATGGCCCAACCAGTAATTGGACAGAAGGATCCACATTGAAAATCAATGTGCTGCCTGTCACGTTCCACTGCGTTAACGTGTTTCCACCGTGACGGTAAGGCCTACAATCTACTACCAATGTCACACCATCAACTGACGGCCTTCTGTCAATTTCCTCTTCTACCGTCCACATAATGTACAAATAAAGATGCAATTTTGAATGCAAATTCATGTATGAGAAGAAGTAATAATTATTTCAGTCTTAACAACAAATGTGTTTTGTTGGCGGGTTTAATGAACTCAGGGTTCTGGGCCCAGTTTCCCGAAAGCATCGTTAGCTTAAGTGGATCGTTAAGTGCGTCGTACGAGCATCGTACAGTTTTCACACCGTTTCCCGAAAGCATCGTCGGTAACGACCGTCGTGAAAACGCTCGGTGCTAACGAGGACTCCAGGGTACGTAGGACGATAGAGCATCGTTAGCCTGCTAACGCCTCAGTAGAGCCACCAGCGGACATTCCTGGTATTGGATGCGTTTTATTAAAATACATCCAATAGGCCTACTGTACCACGGAGTGCCCAGCTTGAGCCATTTCGCAACCAAAAACAGTGGTTGCCGCCGATATATTAGGCCTACTCAAAGACTACTGTTAGACTTAAACAGCAAAGATAGATGTTAGAAGTCAACAACAACATAATTTAATGCAGCAATTAAAAATTCCAAAAATACATACGCAGCCGAAATGCACCGCTCAAACGCCACGTCACAATAAAATCAAATGATTCCATTGCTCTTGTGTGGGAGGTCGCTTTCGAGCTGCACTTGCTGTCTCCCTCTGATTTTAATTCAACCATCTTGTTAAAAATGTCCATATATTGATCAATGACAGAAGACATAGGCTACATGCACCATGCTGAGACCAGCGGGTGTCGGAGAATTTCTGCAGGCGTTTTTTGTTGCGATTGTTTACATTAAGCACTGTAGGCGCTTCGGTGAGGCTGTGATGAAGTTCTCTATTTATTGGACACTGTCTAGACATCTGAACATCCCTGACCATAGTTAATCGCGTTTGTAGTCTACACTCAGAGTGAACCCATTATTGCATGCGTCCTGCGGGTTTCTTTCATAAAAAAATAAAAACATTCAGGAGTAGGCCTATGCAATAATACAAATTATTCTTAAGAGGTCAGAGACTCCGTAAATAAAGCTATTTTTCCTTTCACATGCAGAGTAATATTGAAGTTAAGTGAGATAATAGAACGCCGGTCATTATCGGGAAACTAGCCAGACAGGGCGAACCGGACACCGACGGGACACGGGGGCGCTTCGACCTGAAGGCGGGGCTTATTTTCGCTAATGAGCGGCTACTTGCCAACCGAAAAAATAACTTCACAAGGCGTCTTTTTACAATTTATTTGTTACCATAGGCTACGTAGTGTTGATCAGCAGTGAAGTAGTTAGCCAAAGACGTTGACGTTGGTTTAGCAACCAAAGAAGCTGGCGTTGTTGTGAAGGGCCCATGAAGTGAACGGAGCGTCCCATGGAGAAGAGCCGTGTCATAATAGCCCATAGGCCTATTTAAGTCCAATACGGAATATGGAACCATAACTCGAACACTATAGCCTACTTCATCCTGCCAAACAATATGGGCAGGATCTAGACCAAGCTCTCCTAATCGGGTCAGCAATAGCCGTCTTTGAATGATAATGAATGAATGGAACGTTGCATTTTTAATGTTCTATAGGCCTACTAGAGAGCCAATCAATAAAACCTTATGCGGAATCAGATAAAGTCGGCTCTCTTGCTGCGCTAAGTAGGCCCATGTTTCAGAAATCAGCACATTAAGATAAATGTAGTTGTCACGCAGCTATTTTGGATTTTTGTAATATAGAATTATTTCAGGGGGGGAAATGCCGTGAATAAATGTATGCACAGGGCGTTCAGGATTAGGACTGATATGTCGACCTAGGCCTAATCAATTGTGTTGTAATATCTTTAGCATTCATATTATTGCACTCTATTCTTTTCGTAGGCTACTCTGCGGTTGGCCTTGATGGAGATATTTTAACCCTTTTTAACCCCATTTTCCTGCGACATTCCTGCGTCTCCCCCTGCGTCATAGCCCGTTTCAGCACCATGTCAGTGGACAGGTAGGCCTACAATCCTACGAACGTCGTGAGTGCAGCGAATGCGCGTTCATGTTAAGAGGAGTTTCGGGAAACGCACCAAAGAAATTAACGATGGTTCGAAAGATCCATCGTGAGAATAATCGTACGAGCGAAGACCCATCGTTATCGGGAAACTGGGCCCTGGTCTCCATGCTGCTTGTGTCGCTCTCTGTCGGTCATAAGCCGCTACAGCACCATCAATTCAGGAGGAAGGAAACAAGGACATATACGAGGATACGATAGGATGCTTCATGTTCATCCAGTCGACGTGGTAACACATCTCAGAAGGAAATAATTAAAAAGCCCAAGGCCCAGTTCATAGGAAGTCAAAGTAATGAGTTGAGGCCATTGCCTCCTTTGTTGTTGACTCATGAACACACCAGTGTGAAACATCCAAGTAAGGGAATTTATGGACAAGAAATAGGCTATATAATATTAACGAGAACTGTTGAAAATGAGGCAGAATTATCCAAGAACCAAATGAGATCATTCAGGAGAGACATTAAACAGGGGGCTAGTTTATTTTGATCGAGTCTTTTAATTAATGCATTTCAAGTACTCCAAAAAATTACATCTCTTTGCACAATACAATTAGATTTTTTTCTTTTTTTCTTTTTAGTAAAAATGTTCAAAGTGAACAAAAATTTCTGATACTGTATAAAACACAGTGAACATTAAAATCAGACAGTAGTTTTAACTTTTTACTCTTGTGTTCTTTCGGCCTACATCACCTACAACATTTCAACTCAATTTGGACATTTCAGTGCACGTTTATTCAAAACTAGAATCAAGACTAGAAAATAAAAATGGAAAGTCAAATTTACAGGCATTTTTTCTCCTCCCCACACCCTTGCCACAGAAGACAAAATTAAAAATGCAACAATAAATCCATTACACTGAATGTTTTTTTTTTGTTTTTTTTCCATTGACGATGGGTGGAGGAAAGGTATTATAATCAAATCTTATTTGAACTAGCACACATAGTAACATGAATAACTTATAAGAGAGGTTTATCACACATGAACATCTTACTCCAGAATTAGATTACAAAAAAAAAACACGTATCAAAATGTAATTTTCATCCTCAAGTGAAATGCAAATTCTCTAGGTTCTGTACAAGTTTATATTTATATAGCCCAGGCTCACTGTAGGGACGGAGCCTCGACGTTGGAATCAAAAAGATGTCTCCGCTCTGCACAGACCACGTCGATGAGGACAACCTTCCACCTTTAAAACCCCCTTCCTCACTGATGTCACATAAACGGCCAACAGCGACAAGCTCAGTAGTCACAATGCTCTTATTTGATCACTGCAACACGATGGGTGTGATAAGACATGAGCACAGATACAACATGAAATCAAGTCTTAAAGACCGAAATAAACACGACGAGGACATAAGATACTTATAGTCCCCTGAGGCATGTGCCTGGCTGCCTGTCAGCCAATAGAACGCTCTGTACAACGGCAGTTGGTGTTTGGAACTTTCCTATTGGTGCAATAAGACTTAACAGAGAGCCATTCCAAACCGTGCGGCATATCTATTTTATAAAGTTTTAATTTAGCATTAACTCTCATTATAACTCTCATGCCGATACATTGAGAGAAAACCAAACAAATAACGTGACAAACTGACGTGAGGTCCAACCGTTGAAAGGGGCTCCCTTCAGCGGTCCTATAGAGTCCTCAAAGGGACTTACACTGTTGAGCTTGTGGGAGGAATAAAAGGATCAGTCTGCAGCTGGTCCAACCCAGTCTTTAACAGTAGACACAGTATATTCACAAATAATAACTGCATGTTTAAAAGTAGTGTTTTTCAGTTTTTAAATTTGCTATCCTCCAAATATTGATCTTGTTCAGACCAATTTGCACCGAAGTAACTAACCACAAGAGTAGCACCAAAAACCTTGTGTTTCTCATCTTTAGGGTCAGTCAGGTTTAACATTTCGACTGGACTTTTGAAACAGCCGGCGTAGACAAAAACAAGCTCAAAATGAAACGGTACCACTTTTCAACAACTGAAAAGAGTAAAAAGTAAAAAGGACAGGACTTGGGTGTGGCTGCAGCGATCTGCAGAGCCTGCTGGGGGGACTGAAGGCGTGCAGTATGGAGGTCGAGGCCGCACACGCCATCACATGACAGTAAACAATTCAACAAGGACCGGGTTAAAAACAAAAAAGACATGACACACAACGATTAAGTGTTTGTGGATGAAGGAGAAGGGCACCCACAGATGCCTTGGTTGGCTAAGAGGTAAGTTTACTTGGTTTTCAAAATAAGAAAATGCCACTTGGTTCCGCGTCATCACTCACTTCAAAACACGCCAGGGTTATTTTCTATGTAGCGCGACAGACAATGTAATAACATTCCTCCTCACATTGTTCCATGTTATTTAATTATATCAGCTAAGGAAGCAAAAAGTGATTACTTGAGACAAATATTACAGACCTTTGTCAATCATTTATCACATTTAAGAGATGTGTCTGCATGCCCACATTGAATAAATTCCTTTAAAAAAAAATATATATATTGATCTCAAGAATCAGAAGAATGAATTCATCTCACATGTTTGTACATCCCAACTAGTCCCTTTAATGCGTTGCGTTTTCGCACTTCTATGGTTGCTCGGGACCAATACACTAGTTCAGATGGGAGCTGAACCCCAGCCTGCCTGGAGACAGGAGACACGCTGAGCCCTGCCCGCCACCAGCCAGCTCAAAGAGTTGGATCATCATCACAGGAGCCGACACACCTGTGAGGGCCAGGGTTGAGGGTTTGAGCAATCTGAGCCCTGAGCTACCCACCCCATCGTCACGTTTGTGACCACGGCGATGGTTGAGCACATCTGTAGAGATGTCTTCCCATTGAGGAACACAACATTTTGTTTTTTCCCGCTCCGAGCTTTTGCTTCATATTTGACCAGGTAAGAAAATTCATCCCTCCTTCGGTTAGTGGTTATTCATTCCTCGATATCAACAACGAAAAGAAAAATCCTTAGACCATACAAGGCGTTCCATGAACCCAGTGTCACTCCCTTTCCTACAACGCTTTACACAAACCAGCTCTAGGAAACAAAGATGTTAGCAAAAAGAAACGGATGAAAGCAAAACACACAGAAAAGTTTTTCACATGTGATGGTCCCAAAAGGAAAATAAAAAGCTAGGATATAGTGTCTTTCATCATGTTCCAAAAGTAGGAACAGACATTTGCAATAGGTCCATGCGTCTGGACGTGTGTGTGTGTGTGTCTGTGTGTCTGTGTGTATGTGTCCTCGTTCCGATACGTCCACCTTCATGTGGGCTAAAGAGTCCTGAGAGCACTAACTGAAGTATTTAAAAGAAATAAAACAATAAAAGAAAACCTTTTAAAAAGTAAATCATTACATTTATAGTAGAAGAAATAGTTTGTCTTCAGGTATGATACATGTCATCTGTACAGTCACATGCGGAGGCCCGGTCTGCAGCAAAGACGGGAGCCGGTGATGCTTTGCCGTTTTGAAACGTGTTTAAAAAAAATCATCACAAAATAAAAGTGCTGTGGATTCCCCCCCCCACGGAGTGTTTCCTGGCAAGAGAGTGAAGACCAGTGGCACGGCCTGCCTGCCTTCAAGAAGACGATAAGAGGACCACACACACACACACACACACACACACACACACACACACACACACACACACACACACACACACACACACACACACACACACACACACACACACACACACACACACACACACACACACACACACACACACGTTCCTTAACTCCTTGGCACTCCTTTTGAAACGAATGAGAAAGAAAAGGTGTTGGAAAACAAAAGACACCGGGTCGCACGGCGCAAAACGGCCGACAGCGGAGTCCCCTCCACAAAGAGCGAGCCGCCCGCCATGGACTGCAAAGTTAAAAGTGGTTCCAGTTGGTTTGCTTCTCCCTTCTCCCTGGAGGTTCGGGGACCCCCTGGAGTCCCGGGGTCTCCCCGAGGCCCCCCTGGCTCTGAGTGGATGGAGGATGTTGACGGTGGCGACGCGTTCGGCTTTTCTTTGGGATGGAGGAGTGTCGTATTTTCCCACTGTAGGCACGAGGAGGAGCCAAGGCATTGAGGGGGAAGTGTGGGGGGGGGGGGTCTTGAGGATCGGGGGGGGGGAGGGGGGGGCTTAGTGTGGTGGGCAGGTGGAGGTGGCCCTACGGGGGAGGGAGGGGGGTGGGGGCTCTCAGCGTCTCATCTGGCCCATCTGATAGTTCTCACGGGTCTGGCGGTGGTGCCTCTGGGGCTGAGCCTGCCGGGGGGCCTGCTGCCTGCCGGCCGGGCGCTGGCCGGCCCCGTGGGCCCCGTGGGCCCCGTGGGCCGGGTGCTGGGAGTGGGGGTGCTGGGACTGGTGCTGGACCTGGGAGGCCGCCTGCTGCTGGGCTCGCCGCCTCTTCAGGGTACCTGGAGGGGCGGACACGCTCGTCACCTTCAAGGGTTCGTGCCGCAGCGGTCGCACGCGTGTGGGCACCGTCACGAGGTAGTGGGGGTTGAACACCAGAGGGTCCTGGGAGACCACCCTGGGGCCGTACTCACCTGGGAGGGGCTTGGGCGGCGGGAGCTTGGGGTTACTGCTGGGCGTGTGCACGCTGCAGATCTTGATGAAGCCGGCCATCAGCATGATGAGGGCGATGCCCATCAGCAGCACCGCCCACCAGTGGGCCTGCAGGAGACACACAGCCCTGATCAATGCCCTCGCTACATGTAGACCCCCCCCCCCCCCATAGGTCGCCACAGAGGGCGAGGCCGGGCGGGTACGCACCACGATCCACTCGGCGATGTTCTCGTAGAGCTCGGGGTTGAAGATGGCCTTCTTGAGCCGGGCCAGCGGGCCGTCGGCGTCCACCAGGCGGCACTTCATGAACACGTCGCAGTAGCCCTTGAAGTCGTTGCAGGGCGAGCCGGCCGGCAGCGTGGTCACCTTCTTGTTGAAGAAGCGCGCCAGTCGTTCCGAGCCCGTGCTGCTGCACGTGTTGGGGTTCACTGTGGAGGGAACCAGGGAGAAAACATCTCAGGGTCTGGAGTAGCCCAGGGTCTAGAGGAGCCCAGGGTCTAGGGTGTCACAGGGTCTAGGGTGTCACAGGGTCTAGGGTGTCACAGGGTCTAGGGTGTCACAGGGTCTAGGGTGTCACAGGGTCTAGGGTGTCACAGGGACTAGGGTATCACAGGGACTAGGGTATCACGGGGACTAGGGTATCACGGGGACTAGGGTATCACGGGGACTAGGGTATCACGGGGACTAGGGTATCACGGGGTCTAGGGTATCACGGGGTCTAGGGTATCACGGGGTCTAGGGTATCACGGGGTCTAGGGTATCACGGGGTCTAGGGTATCACAGGGACTAGGGTGTCACAAGGACTAGGGTGTCACAGGGTCTAGGGTATCACAGGGACTAGGGTATCACAGGGACTAGGGTATCACAGGGACTAGGGTATCACAGGGACTAGGGTATCACGGGGACTAGGGTATCACGGGGACTAGGGTATCACGGGGACTAGGGTATCACGGGGACTAGGGTATCACGGGGTCTAGGGTATCACGGGGTCTAGGGTATCACGGGGTCTAGGGTATCACGGGGTCTAGGGTATCACGGGGTCTAGAGGTATCACAGGGACTAGGGTGTCACAAGGACTAGGGTATCACAGGGACTAGGGTATCACAGGGACTAGGGTATCACAGGGACTAGGGTATCACAGGGACTAGGGTATCACAGGGACTAGGGTATCACAGGGATCTAGGGTATCACGGGACTAGGGTATCACGGGGTCTAGGGTATCACGGGGTCTAGGGTATCACGGGGTCTAGGGTATCACGGGGTCTAGGGTATCACGGGGTCTAGGGTATCACAGGGTCTAGGGTATCACAGGGTCTAGGGTATCACAGGGTCTAGGGTACCACAGATGCTTCATACAGAATGCCCCTGCACTTTGTCAAAACTCGGGGTCATGCCATGCGTGAAACGCTTATTTTTTTGCCTACAATATAAATATTGACTGCATTGCTTAGATTGATCTTCTCGGGGCCCACTTGGTCTAAGACCATCTGCTGAACATAATGGAGAGGGCTCTTACTCTTCTCCATGCAGCACACGTGGCAGAGCTCCGTCTCGTCCTTGCCATCCTGGCTGGCGCAGGTGCAGACCTCCAGACCGTACTTCTCACAGATGGAGCCCGAGCAGCCCTGCAGCAGAGGGCGAGGGAGGCACGGGGGGGGAGAGAAAAGATCAATGGACGGCGACAGCAGAGTTATTCTAAGCATGCCGCACACTGTGGGAGGACGCAGTCGCGGAGCAAGGACTTGTTTCCAACGGGGTTATGTGGAGTGCACCGGGCTCAGAGAGGAGCCCCGCCCCGGACAAGGAAGGGACGGTAGCTGGTGGTACCGCATGACGCCGGAGGTGTGGGACAGTGTCCAATATCCAGTATTACAGAGGCCTACGTACAGACTCCCCAGCATCATCAAAACACAATACTCTTCCACGTCAGCCAGGCGAAGAGTAACAATGACTCTATTCCCCCCAATATTAAGTTAAAGATTCCATATCATGTTTTTTTCGGGTTAATAATTGCATTTGGGGGTACTACTATAGGGTTACATGCCTGTATGTAAAAAATACCCCTTGTTATTTGTCATGCTGTTCATTTCTGCAAAACCAATTTCAGCATCTTTCAAAAACGTTCTGGGGGCCTTTAAGCAAAATGTGGCTTAAAGGCCCCCCCCTCCGTCAAATTCACAGCCCCGAGAAGTTTTAAACTTTCCAGGCAGCCGGGGAGGAGCGACCTCTGCAGTTCAGCACCGCCCACTGCAGAGTCTGACGTCACACTGCTACAGAAGTAAAGTTTGAGCGCAAGCGACCTGTTTCACACACTTATTGAGGTCGATTTTCAGCGTGCGCGAATACTCCCCCTGGCTCGGACTAGGACTGGGCGATATGAACCAAAAGTCATAACTCGATATCTTCAAGCACAATATCGATATAAGATAAATATCAATATTTGTGGATGGGGGGGGGCACACGCACGCACGCACGCACACGCGCGCGCTCCGGGCCCCGTGCGCCGATTTACCATTACTATTCCTACCGTTTGGAATTGAATACAGTTTGATGGTTGAATAAACCGTGGACTAGACACTGCCTCCGCCTCGTATTTAGAACATTATAATATATAATATCAAGCCAATTAAATCCAAACCATTTCCATACTATTGAGCCGTTGGTCTTTCGCTTACAAACAAGCTCCTCGGAGCCGCTTGTGCCGGCGGACTCCGTGTTTCACGATTTGAAAAAGTGACGTTAGTGGAAGGGGGGGTGGGGGCAGAGACTGTGTGAGCCCGAGGCAGAGCGGGAGAGACGTAGGCAGAGTTACGGAATAGCAGGCGGGAGGCGCGGTCTGAAACTGACGTTAGTTGGAACAAATGTGCTGTAATTTCAATGCAAATTAAATTATATCGATGTTGACGATGTGGTCTCGTTCCATATCACGTTTGAAAAAATATCGATACATTTTAAATATCGATATATCGCCCAGCCCTAGCTTGGACTCAAGATTTTCCTAGTTTAGCAGAATTAACCATACGTCATATAATAAGAAATAGTCCAAAGCAAAGGGGAAAAGTCTGAAAAGCATGAGATCACCCCTTTAACGTTTCAGTGAGGATGAGAGAGCCTTACATCGTCCCGCTCTGGTCACCAGACGGCGGGTCGTCCCGCCTGGAGACCAGCTCTCCCTCTACTCACCCCGTTGAGGCAGACTTGCGTCTCTCCGTGGCAGGCGGTGAAGTTGGCCTTGGGCTCCGAGGTGGGGCACATGGCCGTGACTCCGTTGCACATTCCCTGGTGCGCACACTCCGACTCGTCCCTGCACTTCTCGTTGCGGCCCTTGTAGGAGCAGTCGGGGGTGCAGCAAGGGCCCTGGCTGGGGCTGAAGGGGGACAGGACAGGAGCCGTTAACAAGACTAGAAGAACCCCCGATAACGGGCCGAACCAAGGGGAAGGGACAACATAAACAGAAAGCTGGATTATACACGCTTTATATTAAATTCATATTGATGTCTCTCTGCTCATGAGACCAGATGGAGATGCTATTATCAGGGATTTAAAAATTACTGCATTCAACCAGAGTATCTGCAGGTTTCAGCAAGTCAAATTTAAATGAATTTTAAGACCTAAAACTCGCGATGGTGGGCGTTGGCAACAGACGCGAGCCAACTTCGGAAACGGAAGTCTTCCAGCCAACTGTCATTGAATTTGCCCCTACCCATTGCCGCAGACTAGCTAGCAAGCGCACAGATAATCGTTCATATATGCAGCTTAGCAAGAAAGAAGCCTCTCTACATGTCCTTCCTGAAAAGTCACTCGAGAAAAATAAAAAAATATACAGTCCTGCTCCGACAAATTTAAGACCTTGGATACAGTATTTAAGACCAGCATATGACATTTGTAAAAAATGTAAGACTTTTTAAGGCCTTAAATTTGGAAACATGAATTTAAGACTTTTTAAGGATGCGCGGACACCCTGCATTCAACACTCGTATGAAGACTGAGCTCCTCATCAGCGATGAACTGATAAAACTGGCTACTGGCTGAACGTTTCACTGCAGATCCAGACCCGTCGCGAGCCAGAATTAAGAGGTGCTGTTTATTTACAAACGGATAAGCCCGACTAATCCATTAGATTAAAGTGGGTAGGGGGGGTTTCGCTAAAAGCCCAGGAGGTTTCCCCTTCTGCCCCAGCTGACCTGCAGACTTTGTTGGGCTTCAGCTTGCACTTCTTGTTGTCGGGCTGGTTGGCGTCGTAGCAGCACTGGTCCCTGCACTGGTCGCTGTAGCCGCAGTCGCACTCCTCCCCCGGCTCCACCAGACCGTTACCGCAGATGGGCTGGCCCGACTCTGAAGCCACAGAACAGAACCACACACGTCAGCGAGTCAGGCCTCCCAGAAGGAGATCCGTGACATTCATACAGGGCCGCGTTTTGACATGGTGGTGCAGGGATTGAATCAGAGGTTTTCACGGCGACACCGGTTTGAACCGAGACACGATGCCGCAGGACGTACGTACCGACGAAGCAGTTGCCTCTCTTCTTCTCCAACACCTGACTGATGTTGCGCACGCTGCAGCTGGAGAACTTGTTGTTGTTGAGCTTGTCCCCAGAGGTGGCGCGGGCGTACATGATGTAGTTCCCCTTCTCCTTCTTGTCCTGGCTCTTGGACTCCCCCGGGGTGCACTCTGTTCCAGAGTCATGCTGAGAGGGGATTCATGCGTCAATACCACCTAACAAGAAATACATACATGGATTTTAAAAAGCAGCAAAGGGTTTTCCAACTTACCGGGGAGCCGAAGTTGTGACCCACTTCGTGTGCGAATGTGATGTGGGAAACTTTGGGGGGTACGTGGGAGGCGTAGTTCTGCACGGTGATGATGCCCGTGTTCAAAGACTTCTTTTTACCATCCGAGTACAGCTTGCTCTTCTCACAGATTCCTCCCGAGCTCCCTGTGAAGACGGAACAGAGAGCAGAGATGTTACGTCTCAGGATTACCCGTGTGCGATCAAAACAAGACACCGTTGTTGCCCCCCTCCGCCGTCGCTACAGGGAAGCCCCTCTGTGTATAAGAGTTTCAAAGACACAGCTTGTCGTTCTATGGATAATAATCATTCAACAATCTCTATGCCAACGCCGTCCATCGATATGCACATTGACAGAGGAACACAGTGAACACACTGAATGCGTTCACACACACACACACAAGTCAATCCTGGACTTGTGTGTGAACATTCGGTTCCTCCTATTGAAAGCCTTCTCTGAAATCCGAAAATAATTGGGCAACATAGCCCTTGGGGAGGAGAGGGAGTTCATGGCGAGGAAGAGAAGCTGCAGTGTGCCGAATAAAAAAAATAAAAGAGGAAGGTGGCGCCCAAGGAAGTAAGAAGCCTTCTATGAAGCACTCAGAACAATCTTTACGGGAAATACAGTGAATAATGAAGTTAGAAGGATGAGTGCTGCCGGCATCTGTCCCATCGATGAGCTGGTCACTTAAAATGCGTCAAATTCAGCATTATGAAATGCTGCATGTTTTTATGTTCACGTTTTCTTTTTGTAAAGATCAATCTGTTCAGGTACATTTGTAATAAATGTGGTACTTCCTTATCACAAGGTAATTGTCATTTAAGCTCCATCATGGTCGTCGCCGTACAGATCAGAATAAAAACCTCACTGCGGCTGCAGCTGTCTGCAACCAGAGGCAGAGCGTGAAGGTCTCCCCGGAGAGAAAGCTTTAGAAGTATTGGAAAACATAAAACAAGCAGACTCAAAGCAGCCATCCCTCCGCTGTGCATAATATCTATGGCTTCACACAACCAACGGCCTGTACCAACGCTGGGAATAAGGCATACATGTGCTGTTCTGGAAAGGCAGACCTAAACACTGGCGATCACACCGAGCGCCTTATTAAAACACCACACCAACTTTACTCTTGCCCACCTATGGTACAGTACCTGTGATGAGCCATTGTTGTCCAAAGGTACAGTAGCTGTGATGACCCATTGTGATTCTAAGGTGCAGCCTGTGATGAGCCACTCTGGACGATATTGTTCATAATATCATCCGGAGGTGCACACAGCTTTTGGCCGTGATATTATATAATATAGATATCCCTCTATTATATAGATAGAGCTCTGGGAGTCCTCATACGGAAACACTCACTTTCTCCTCCACGTTACGGTTCACTCTTGACTTGCGTGAACCAGATTGTTCTTGCCGCCCCTTCTTCTTTTGGTGTTGACGCACCTTTAGCCTGCTACCTCAGGTTGTGAATCAACAAGTGTTGATGAGAGCATTCTCAGGCTGGGTCTGGGCTGATTCATGTTGATTGGACATGTGTGTGCGTTGGGCTGGTTGGGATTTATATCCCATGTGATTATTTATTCCTGCCATTATGTTAATCATGTATTTAACAATTGAATAATTACGTTCAATATAATTTAAGGTTAAAGGAACATTTGTAGTCCATGTTAATGATGGATGATCATTGTTTTTCTTCTTTCTTAAACAAATTCAATCCATGAAATAAACTATAAATTGAATATTAAGCGTTAGTGAAAGCCCCATAAAGGTTACCAGAATCCAGCACTGAAGGCTTCTCTCAGAGGAGAAGACTTTCACTTTACCTTCAACCAAATTCACCAGCATGACGAGAGCCTCACTCTGATTGGCTGGAGTTTTTGAACAACTTAAGGCCGCGGCCAGACGGATGTTCATTACAAACTGCAAAGGTGACACAAGGATATTCACACGAGGCAAAAAAAAACAATACCATTCAAAGCAAACACTGGCCTCCATGTCTCCCAACTCTACATCACTGAACAGGGTGCGAAGGCCACCCACTTCGTCTTAGTCTGGAGCCCTTCCTTAAATCCTCCTGTGGCTTCTCTTCGTACCTGCGGGGGCCCCGACCCAGGCCAAGCCCAGGACGCCGTCGTCAAAGTCCCGGTCGGTGAAGACGTAGGCCAGGCAGTAGTCGTCGTGGTTCTGCTCAGAGTTCAGCTCCAGGAACTTCTCCACCCCGATGTTGGCGAAGCGGAAGGGGTTCAGCCGGTCGCGCTCGTCGCTGGTCGTGTTGATCTGCAGATCAGAGGCGGGGAGACAAGAGGCTTCAGGGACCAGTCCGTTTAACCAGGATCCATTCAGAAAGACCACGGTTCAAATGGTTTTACAGCTCACGCACCCGGATCCTCTTCACCATGAAGCTGATGTTGCGAATGCCCATGAAGTCAGTGCCCTGGTAGATGGCATCGATGGCCTTCACATGGCTGGAGATCTGAGGAGGAAACCTTGGCTTAGGTGAGGGATTCAGGTGTCGTATTGTACTACTAAAAAGGGCTGCTGGAATGATTTCGGGGAGTGGAATATGAATAGTAAAAATAAAATAGAAATAGAATGCTGAAACTCTATGTTGGCTATAGTAAGCACACCCAATCCTTCTCACCTTGGCCTACCACGTGTGACAACAAAATACTATCGTCACGCCTGATTAACAATAAAGTTTTCCCGCACGTTAAAATATTTAAATAAGCCACGATGCAAATATGCATCGGGGGCCGTATTACAGAAACTTCCTATCTTAAGTCCTGAGCTAAGATAGGAGAAGTGTACGATTTTTCTCAATATTGGCTGCATTACAAAAACATATCCTATCTTCATTTAGGAATCCTATCGTATTTCAGGCTAAAATAGCCAAAGTAGGCGATCTAGCATCGACATTCAGCTTTTATGTCTGTTACCTAGCAACAGATGAAGCTTAAGATAAGATAAGATAGACACTTTATTGATCCCTTGGGAATGCTCCTTCAGGGAAATTCAAAATTCCAGCAGCGGTAGTACAAACAAGACACATAAACAAGCAAGAAAAACACAAGCTAGCATCAAGACATGGTATAAATAAATACATATTAAAAAGAAGCAGCAGCAGCAGATGTTAGCAGCAATTATTTTATCTTATTTGTGTTCTTGTTTAATAAATGGAGTGTGTAGCAATAAAAATAAATAATAATAATAATATACATTATATATATAATATATTATATCCTTAAGATATATATTATAATTTCAATAATGTAAATAGCTTACATGCGTATCCAACATTATTTAACTATCCGTCAACGCAACGGAGACGGCAAGTGCTGTGATTGGTCCTCTAACAAAATCATTTCCAGAATCACTTCCCGTTTGACTTTGCACCTTATTTACTTTGCACATTAAGGACCAATAAAACACCAAATTAGTTTTGAAAAACTTTCCAAGTTTAAGTTTTAAAACCCTATTCACATGGTTTGTAGTCAACATAAAAGATCGATGGGGCGGCGGATTGCATCGCGTATCCGACATCCCGACGGAGAACTTCGAATGCTTGAGGGGGGTCTCCGTATTTACGGAGTCGGATTACGGATTAAGCCTTTCAACCAACATATTTCATCGATCAGGCCTCCGTCTACAATTTTGCTGCGCTACATGTAATAAAAGTGCTGCAATCTCGCTAATTTGTAAAGGAGAGCTGATGGGTCATCCTACTGTTAGGACAGTTTATTTGGAATTTTGGTCATTTAGGATATTTCTGTAATACACATTTCCTATCTGGAGTTAAATCCAATCCTAACCCTTGTTACCATAGATACCTAAGAGATATAATAGGAGTTTCTGTAATACGGCCCCAGATCCCTAGTCACCACTCAGATTAAAAGACCGATGGATTACTCCACCTATAGCCTAGTGATGACAAGCTGATGCTCCCTCCCTCACCAACATATATTATGGATTTAGAGGAGTCAATTATACTGGAGTTTTACTTTTTAATCCAAGAGTTAAATAGTATAGCAAATGACGTTGTTTGCGGATGTTATGATAAATGGATGTGGATTATTTAATACATGGATGTTTTGGAGACGTACATGTACAGGCTATCAATCTTTCATGGACAGTTGGCATCTGAAACTAAACCGTTGCGAAACAACTCCACACCTTAATGTTATCGCAGGCACCATATGTTCACGTACCGAGTTGAAATTAAACATTGGCTCTCAGCGTTCACTGCTATCAAGATGAAGTATTAATGCATATAACAGATGACGATAACTTGTTCTATGAATATGGTTAGCACTACGGATTCAGCAAGAAGACCATTTTTAGAAACGTCAATAGGCTGTTACCTCCACCCTGACCTGCCATTTGAACAGTGGCCATTGGGACTGCGACAAAGATACCCGATTGCACTTGGTTACATCGATTTATTCCACCGGTTACCTCGGTGCATATAAATTAACGTTGCTTTATCGCAAAACGGATTATTAGAGGAAGGCTGACAGCTCTGATACTGATTGACTAGGCATGGTATTTTCTAGGAGGTACTATTTCGTCTCAAAGCTACAGGTTGCAAACTTGTTGATTGTTTGGTCGTTGCTTGATGAGATAGGGCTTCACAGAGGCCAGCCGATGGACTAGTGTGACCCCGGGCTCACCTGGGCGATGACCGCCTCCCTGGTCTTGTAGTACTTGAAGAAGAGGTGGTCGGTCTGGATGAAGAGCTGGCAGGTGTTCTTCTCCGCCTGCGCCATCCTCTTCCTCCTCAGCAGCATGGGGTCCAGAGAGACCTCCTCCTGCCAGGGAGAAAGAGTTCAACACACACATGAATAAAACATTAGCAACTTCAGGATGAGTGCAGGTAAATAAATTATGTTGGCTATTTTTAGGTAAGTGTTCCATGATACGATGCATTCATGACTATACATGTTGATTTTTATTTAAAAAGTACACCCATCACAAAAGGCACATTGCTGTGAAATAAATTGAAACATCATTAAAAACCACAACTGTACTGTGCTTTACCGTAGAATCCTCTACAGCTGAGGCCTGGAACCTCTTCATCCTGTCAAACACAGAGTGGTCCGCACAGCCCCCTTCCGGCCCATACTTGTGTGGGTAGTCTAGAGGAGAGAGAGAGAGCAAGCGATATATAGGATACGCTGTGCGACTGCTAGCTGAAAGCGTCTGGGTTCATACCCCAATGTCCACAGAGAACTGAGAAAGGTTGCCTGGACAGTAGACAGGTGTCAACTCCGGTCATCTTCAGGTGCATCCATCAGGCAAACTATCACAGGACAGCCATCCTTGCGCAAGATGCTCAACCTGTACCTGCCCTTTAATGACTGCAGGGTGCGAGTGTGTCTTTTGACAGGGACCCGGACTAGGCCAGTTAGCAACTGAGAGCTGCAAAGGTAGGGCCCTATAGTTTTTCACAGAATCAGGGACCATCAATTAAAAGGTTATAAAAAGTATAGGGCCCTGAATTAAGTTAAAAGAGCCAACTAGAAATTTGAAAACATGCACAGTAAGAATAATAAAAAAAGATATCCACATAGAAACTAGAGCAGAGTCTTACTAAGAAGCTGATCATTTACAGTCCTAGAATGCTGCATTTTCACCAACCTTAAAATAAATTACAATATATAATAAAGATTTCCTTCTACATAAATGTATGCTTCTTTTGAATTTCTTGATGCAGCAACGAAGCCATAATGCGAAATTGTTCTTGATTGACGTCCAAAACTTTGAAATAGGATATCAGTGGTTGATGTGGATATCTTTAAAAAGCCCATGAAGAATGAATGCGCACCTCCAGAAAAGCAGGAGATAACAATTTGAAGACTTTTCCAATTTAGTTTAGCAGCCTGAAATATTTCGGATTTCAGAGCGCAACAGTCATGGTGAAAAGGTAAGCAGGAGACAGAGCGTTCAGATGGCTTCTGCGATCACTCTGTTTAAAGAGGAAATCTCAGACCTGCTGGGTCCCTATTGTGCGTTCACGTTAACAACAGATGTTGCTGGGGAGCTCTCCTACCATTATGGATACGTTTCCAACCATGCTTCTGTAACTGTAGTTTAAAAAACATCTTACGGAGATGCTGAGGTCCTGCTGGCCACCATGCCGTCTCATCTGCACTGTCAGTCACTTACAGTGGTAAAGGCGTGTCTGATGATGATTAAACCCTTAATATAGATTGAGAGCAGGCGACAGATATAGAGGGAGATAGGCAGACCAACAACACACGTCCAATTACAGAGGACAATGCTACTTAACCCCGCGAGTCGGTCACTCTATTTCAGGCGGCGTCTCCAGGCCAGATAACAGTCTTGGATGTCATGGTACGAGGTGCACTGAGCCTCTCCCTCCTCACCTCCTTAGCCCTCGTCATCTCTCCTGGCCATTAACCTCTCTCCCTGCCGCCCACCCTTCCCACCGAGCCCTCTGCGTATCCAGAGATGACCAGACCCCCACGGGGGGCAGGGCTGGTGAGGGAGCAGGACTGTGGAGTGTGTCGGGAGGGTGTGTTTGTGCTGGCGGGGACAACAGTGTGTAGACGGCTTAATTGAGCCGTGCAGCCCTGGGGAGAACGGCCTTGTTAGTCAGCTAATGAGCAGCCTGGGTATGCCGGCTCCTTGAAGAGGGGTTCGGGGGGGGGGGGGGGGTTTACACAAACATATCACTTCCAGTCTGTCTCAGCTTAGGCTAGGAAAACAGTCTTCACACCCCTCTCTCTCTCTGTGTGTGTGTGTGTTTGACGCACTGATGTCGTCCTCGTGGTAGATGACCGAGTGGAAGGGGACGTCCTTGTCATTTAGGTATCTCTCGGCTGGCTCCACGTAGTAGGTGCCCTGGTAGGTCTGGATGAAGCCCTCGAACTTGCCCTCCACCACAGAGCCGTGGCTCAGGGTACCCTTCTCCCCTGGAGACAGAGAGGAAGGGTTACTGGACGGACACGCACACGCACACACACACACACACACACACACACACACACACACACACACACAAGAGCTCACCGTAGATTTCCCCTGTGTATATATGGGAAAGTATCATATGGTATCTCAGTGCCCGAGATGTCCACCTTTAGGTCTTGGGCAAATATAGTGGTGTCCCTCTTCATCCGCAGATTAAATTGTCTGCAATGAGGAATTATTTCATTAGACAGAGGGCAAAGTTAGACTTAAGAAGGCACTGGAATACACTGCATCATGTTTTGCCTCCCTGGCTCCCTAGACTACAGTCATACTTTAGAGAAAGGAAAAAGAATATCAACAAATATAATACAAATGGTGTTTGGCTGTTTAGCCCAAGAATGACAAATAGTTTTCTGTTGAATTATTGAAGAGCAGAAAATGAGGGCGTGAAACCATTTCTTGTGGTTGGCGACAGGGAGATGTTGGATAACAGTGCAACACGGAAGACACGAACGGATTTGATAAAAAATAATAATAATAATGCAGGTACGTATGGAATACAGGGTGTGTGTGTTGAAAGCAATGCTTCATTAACAGTTAGACAATCAGTTTTCAAACACAAGACCTGCTCAATTATATATATATTAATAAAAACATCAAATGTTGTATAATTCGGGATTTACAAATCTGAAAAGCCCTTCTCAGCATTTCTCAGGATGAAGAGGTATTAATAGCTTATAATAATCGAAGCTGTTAATTCCAGAACCCAGCTACGCATATCTATAGCGCGTGAAGCAATGAGAGGTTGGAATGAAATGTATTTCCAACTGATCAATCAAGCGCAAAAACCCCAAAATAAAGACTACAACGCTGCCAGGGGAGACCTGTGTGTTGACAAAGGAATCGACATCTCCCACCCAATCTCTGGTGATCCTCCTCTCTTCTTCATTTCCTTCCCTGTTGAACAGAATCTATCCATCCATCTATCTTTGGCACAGCAGACCCTGCCACAGGCAGGAAGACAAGCGCAATGTACGCCAAGCTCCAGGCCAGATGGTCTCCTCTCGCTCCATCAACCCACCGAGTGTGGCTGGACACGTTCATGCAGATCACCCACAGACCCCCTTCTCCCCAACAGCAGCCACGCAGGGCTCCGTTACAGCTAGGCGACCTCGCCAAGAAAACAAATGGAAATTATAGCTACTAAATATAACAACGACTATAACCAGCAATACTACAAAGAAAACTCATCCAAAAACAAAACTATTTCAATCCATTCGCCAAGCGCAATGTGTCACTCTAATTACACACAGCGCGTTGCATAAGCGGTGAAAACTGCGTGGTTGGTGATTATGGCGGCATGCCAGAGTGAAATAAATAAATATAATCATCACATACCTTCCGTGTGCGTGGAAATCTAAGTGGAGGAACTTGTCCTCGTGGGAGAGGGCCCTCTTGACTCTCTGGTGCTTGTCGTCCACGGGGTCCGTGTCGTAGGACAGACCCTCATAGTGGCGGATGTACTTGTTCAGGGGATTCCCATAGTGTCCTGTGGGGTTCACACACAAAACACCTTCCCTTCAGAATAGGTTTCTTCATTTTTTTTACCATTAAAGCAAATACAGTTAAACAAAAACCCTGATTTGGTTGTGAAAATGTAGTACCAGTGTTAGCCCTGCTACTAAGATGAGGCAACATTTTATTTTAGTATGCTTTTGGGTTATATTTTTATAACTAAAACCTAACAAGAGGCTTTAGTGATTATGCTTCTTTCAATATACTATCAAGTTATAACATAAACATGTATTGTCGAACAGCAGTCAAAAAAACATGTTTTTAGGACCGATTATTAACGATAAAACTAGTCGCAGGCGGTCTGATAAAATAGCTCACATCTGAATATGTGGTGTTCTTTTTTGTTTTTCATATTAATGGGTCAATTTCAAAAGTCATCCAAACCTGAGCGTTAAGGAATATGTTCTTAGGGGCTACATGACATGTCATGACTTTTTTCTCTTTCAATATATAGACCACTGCATTCCACTATTCAATATATATGAAATAAGGCTATAATCAATGTTACATATGACAAATATGGTCAAGCAGACCAGAATTCCCTTTCAGTCACAAAACATTTAAGTCTGAACCATTACGTTACATTTTCTACCTAGACGAGTACAATAGGTAAAATGACAATATTGTTTGTGTTATGGGTTTGAATAGAAAAGATCCAACATTAATTCATATGAACATTAATTAAGGTCATGAACTCTGGGCATGTGTACGATCAACGTTACAATCCAAAGACGGTTAAAACCAGTTTGACCAGAATTGAAACTCAAGTATTGTGAAATTAACATTACAGTCTATTTTGCAAAAGTACTAACCTATCCAAGACACAACTAAAGAGGATAAGCATGTAGAGAAGAACCATACACAGTGGGCTGCTGCCCTGCATGGACAGCTACGACACATCACCCACAGCAATATTAAAGTCAACATTGTCATAACTTCACGTCACATGAAGAGATTATATGTGCCACCGATGATCATATACGCTACCTGAAGTTATTGTAACGCTAGTTGACGTTACAATGGCGCTAGTTAACGTTACAACAACGTTAGTTGACGTTACTACCTGACTGATATTAGGTAACGTTAGAATAAGGCAGAAACCTGGCAACCTTATTGTAACGTTAGTTAACGCTACAATAGGCAGTACCGTTAACTACCGTTACTGTAACGTTAGGAATAGGATCATCGGTGGCGCATAGATTTATTAAAGGTATACAACCTATATCAAACCGATACTTTTATACCTAACGTTACAATAAGGCAGAACAATAACTAACTGAACGTTAGTGAACGTTACTGCCCTATTGTAACGTTAGGCATGCACTCATCGGACACCATCATGTAGGTTTATAACATAATCACATCTGTAAGCAGCAAAGAGTAACGTCAACCCAGTCTGCCTCCAATAAAAAAAATGTCATAATACTGCATGACCTAAAACCCCACAGAACATGTCATGATGTCTAACGACATGTCCCGTTATTCCGCTTTAACAGGGTAGCCTTAGCCGTGGACCCCATCCATATAGACAGCGTCCTCGCTAGCTCCAGCATAGCCTAGCCGTGGACCCCATCCATATAGACAGCGTCCTCGCTAGCTCTAGGCTAGCCTAGCCGTGGACCCCCATCCATATAGACGGCGTTCTCTTTAGCTCCTGGCTAACGCTAATGCTAACACCTAGCCACGGACTCCTCCACATCCCAACTCACAACAATGACTGTCGGCGGTGTTTTCACCAAAACAAAAACCCCATAACGAGCCCCACAGGAACCAAAGAGGTGAAAACACATTCCGTTACACAGACGAAAGCTGCACCGTTAAACGAACTGAACAAGCCAGCGGATCAACCATGATGAATTCGTCTGTTAGCGGGACCGAATCCAACAATAAGGACGCGGTGTTCGGCATAACAAGCAGGCCCCGGTTCGCCTCCACCGCTAGCCTAGCCTGCTAGCCCCTCCTAGCTTGGCGCTATCTCCCAGCTCATCGGGCTTAATTCGCCCAGTGAACACCACTTATGTCGCGCTCACTGCGGTCGCCTTGCTTACCTTGAGCGTTGTTCAGTAGACATACAAAGAAGAATGTTTTGAAGAGAAGCATATCTGATAAATCCATTGTTAGAGCATCGATGCCGTTGTCACTTCTCGTCCTCCTTTAGATAGGCGCAGACGCCCTGTGTTTATCGCCGCAGCTTCCTCACCGCCGCCTCCCTCTACTGTCGGACGCCTCTACGTCACAAGCACTGTTGTCATCCCGTCACACAATTCTCCTTTAATTTTTTGTTTAGTTAAAATCGAAAGAAAAAAAAATACAGACCTTTTCACTGTTGCAGAAATGTGCATTACAAATTCCATGAGTTTCAGTCATTCGATAACTATGGGAAGAAAAATATTATTTCAAATGCCTCATCATGGGATGTTAAGTGCTTATGGCACAGAAGGAGCTTTGTACAGTGTGAAAGGCAAAAAGCCAAAGTAATGCATATTAATCATCAGCCAAGTATGTAAGTGGCGACAGTATCTCAGGGAGTTGACTGGTTCGTTTGTCGAGCTCCCTTCTAGCTTGTTGAAGCGTCCTTGAGTGAAGCACTTAACTCAATACTGCTTCCTTGAATGAGGGAATCCAAGAAAAACAAGTAAATCTCTCTGAGTGGCCATATTAGGTAGAAACGTGCTAAACATATGATGCTGTTAAATGGCATCCATTAATTATAGTCTAAGATGAACACCAGCACAGTGGCTGGAGATCTCCCCAGGTTATGAAAGTCAAGTTGATTATCCTATTATCCTTGAGATACTGTACAACGGAATTTCTCCAAATACTATTTTATTGGTTCTTTCATTTCCTCCTGGTAACGAGAACACGTTTTCAATGGAGTGGTTATAGTGGTCAAAAATGTAGGATTATATTTGTAACAGAGTAGTGTTAAATGACATGGAGGTCCAACTAGAAAATAGTGTTTCAAGGCATGTTTTTTTTTCTACATGGTAGGTAAGCACAATGTAAGACAATACGTTTTTATTTAACAAATCCTCATATATATATGATCATCAACATCAAATAATGTTTCCAATTTCAATTTGAATTACAGCTCACTCCTAATATCAAACTTTATTATTATTACATTATAATTGAACAGAGTTTTGCTACTGATGGCAATCAATCGTCCTTAATAGCACACAAATAGTAAGCTTCTGCCCAGTTAAAAGGCAATACAATAAAATACCATGGCACTATTTTCCTTCAACAGCGAATCCTTTAGCTCCGATGGCGGTCACATGGCAAACCTCCACATCCGCCCCCAGCTTCTGGAGCTCGTCCAGCCAGATCTGCTGCTTCTGGGACAGCCGGTCGCTCGGCCCCTTCACCTCCACCAACTGGAACACATGCACAGAAAAGGGCTTCCCATCAGTGCACAGGGTTCCCAGTCTTGGGCCATGCCCTTTGACTCTCGGCTAACAAACCTATCTGAGTTCAAGGAGTTGCAACATTAATACTACAAACAAAACCGAACGCTTAACAGAGAGTTTAACTTTGATGCCATCTCACTTTGTAGCTGTTGGCTGATGTGCTCCACACCACTAGGTCTGGCAGACCTGCTCGGCAATGCCTGTAATCCTTTGCCATGCGTGTGATCATACCAGCCAAGAAAGCTCCTCCCAGGCATGACACCAGGCTCTGCCAAGACAATACACATTAAGGATTAGGTTATTAAAGACTCTACCTGTTAAAGGACACATTAGACAAAAATACCTCCGTCATTAGATTTGCTCATGAAATTGTCACATGATGTCATTTCAAATGTGCATTAAGGAGAATATTGTGCGCATGTGGTGTGCTGCTCACCCAAATCCACTCTCTTGCTCGTTTCACAGCAGTAGTAACATAAACAAACTCACTACGGTACAATGTATAATACCTCTCAGATCATTACCTGTGCCTGTTGCAGGCTAGCGAAGCGCTCCCAGTTGACCAGTGAACACGCTTTGCCCATGTGACATGTCCACACGTCTTCCATTATGCTATGCAGCACTTCAACTGAAGCTTCACGAAGCAGCTGCACGCGTGTCTCAATAGAATCCCTCCGGTTCCCGTAGAAACAATCTGTGAAAAGGTCCAACGGACATGTCTGCGAGAGGAGATGACATGGTTAATATGTTTGTGGTAATTTTGTGTTCATTCAAATTGGTGAATTTATATAGTTCAACATGAATAGACAATCATTTTACTATATACACACCTGGTAGGGATTTCGGAAAACATCTGGAATACCCTCCATGAAAATGACATCCCATAATAGAAGACCAAACAGGGTTGAGAATGTTGAACCCTCCCCATGGATCCCTATAACCGGCATGATAGAAACACTTACTTGCAGTTCGATTGTCAGGATGGAGGGATGGACGGGGAGCAGCAATGCCTACCTTGGTCAAACCCTTGCCTGCAGTAGTGTGCCAGCGACAGCTCTTCCACGGAGCACATGATGGTGGCATTGCTGTGCTCTCCTCCCTGGTCTGCAGGCATGAGGAAAACGTTCTTCCCTGTGCCCCCCTCGTGTGGAAACAGCTGACCTCGGATAGTCACCTGAAGGAGACCAGTGCAAAAACAGAGAGCCACAGGTACATCATTTCATGTTCGATTCATGTTCAAGACATTATCTATGTCGAGAGGTAAATCGGCACCATTAGCTGAGTACAAACATTCGGAAATTGGGCCGTTGGTGAGCCATTTGCATTATTTTCCAAACGAGTCTTTGGCAGCTCCCACCGCTGTATGTATGTTTTGTCATAACAACAGAAAGCGCATACTAAACTGCCCTGGCTAGGTTGTTCTCTTCAATGGGGCAGACGATGAACAAATCCACACGTTTAGATTCTGTGTTCACACGCCATTGTGCATGCTCACATACTTTGAGACAGAGGTGTGCAGTTAGTGTTCTGAGGGAAGATGGTGGCAGTGTTAGAGGCAGTGAGATGATTCAGAACTCTGAGTGCAGAGCAGCTCAGAGTGAGGGGTGTTTTTTAACTGATAAGAACACAGCATAATTGATCACTTGTGAATCTAAATGAGGGCCCAGTTCCAGGTCCATTTGTACGAATGCACGGAAAAAAACAAGACTTTCAACTGAGCACAAATGGAACTTTTCCCCAACTGAGGCAGTATATTGTAATCGTTGGATCGAAGCAAAAAATCATCCACATTTCGATGCTAAATACACCGACCTGCTTGTGACATTACACTTACAAGAATCCTTAATGCATGCCTCTCTGTCTCTAAGGAGGTGAGCACGCAAAGTGGCTTGTAAACACAGATTCAAAACTTGGAATTGTTTGTTTGTGGGCCCTTTTGGAGAGAATATACACATATATTACACTAGTCAGGGCAGTTTGTATGTTCTTACTTGGGCAGGACACAACATAAATACATTGAACTAAGTGCTGCTAAACACTCATTTGGTATAGAATGATGTCAATGGCTGGATTGCTTGTAATCAGTGAGAGGGGGTGAGTTGAACAACCTGACCGAACTGACCAATAATAGATTTATTACTTAGCCTTTACAAAAATTAACCTGGGGTCTAGCAAGCCGGCAAAACCCTTTATGGTTGAACTGAATCATTGTTGTTCAAAAATGATTCCTTATTGATTCAGAGAGAAAAACATTCACTGGGTAAATTAAGCCGTACATGGATGGGTTTTACTCTTGAAAAAGTGACATGCAGGCTAAGCAATATCTAATGAGGAAACCCCAGTTGTGACCACGACCACATGTGGGCTTCAAACATACATGTGGGACATCGGTGACGTCGATAGTAGGCAGCTCTTTGAGTTTCACAACGTGTTTCTTCATGCTAGGGGACTCCTTCATCCGGACTGCTCTCTGGTGAAGTGACAACTGATGACCTGTCCTCACCAGGGGGTCTGCCAACCCATCTCTGATGGCACAAATCGCCTGTATTCATGAAGCGAGGAGGGGGAGGAAACAAACAGAGCCAGATGGATGAAAACTATAAATGAGAGAGAGAGCGTGAGTCTGAGGAGAAAAGTTGAAGGAGTTTTGGCAGAGCCATGTTACGATATATCTAACAGTTTATTCATGTATTTTATATTCTTTGATAACAATTATCCAGTTGGACGGTAATGACTTGTTTTGAGTTACGGTATGTGTTTTACCTGAGTGATGAACTGTGACTGAGTAAGTGAAGGATGGGCTGACGTTTACTGTTTCGTCCAGTTCTTTCTCCATTTCCAGTGTCTCTCCTCCTGAGTGTGCTTCAGTGTTTCTACAGAGTTGCTAACATCCCTGTCTACTCCAAACCCCCCCCGCCCCCCCTCCTCGTATTACCAAAGCCCATGCTCTCCCCTCATGAGGCCGGTAACCCCATTCTTTATTTATACAGGCCCCTTCTATGTGGTTTTCGGGGAGCCCCTTATCTATTATCCATGTTCATTAAATGATGGTTATTTGAATATAGTAACTCCTCGCCTGTATTCAATTAAATATATTCGAATTAAAGTTACTTAAAAAGCTTGTGAGAATAGAATTGAATATTAGGTGAAAGGCACCGCATCCAATTGCATTCATAGTGGGTTATAAATACAGTAACAACTGCGTACCTAATTTATATTTGTGATCTCAACATGATGTAGCTCCTATAATGGTAGATAACAACTGCCTGCCACAAATCTTCCTTAAAGATTCCATTTAAAACCCAGCATAATATACTTAAGCTACTTTAACAGCTACTTTTAACTTAAGCCTAGCGTATAACCCATTGTTGCTCACCTGCTCGGGTTTCTTGAGATGCTGCTGGAGGTTCAGAGCCAGTCTGTCCCACCACCGGCCCCGGGTGTCAGGACAGTACACCGTCTGAGCTAGTAGAGACCGCAGCTCCTCTACTGCCTCCTACAACACACCATGTACCTCAGTGCAGCTGATGGATACCTAATTATCGCCTTCATCATTCCACTGGCATCCTCAGTGTTGTTGGTTGTGCTTGGTACCAACGGACACACATGGAGGATCTTTGTGGTCAGGCTAAAAGAACAGAAGCTATGGAGCAAACCTTATAGCAGCGCTGTCTCTGCAGGATCTCCACCCCTCGGGAGAGGATGCGAGTGTAGGCCCAGCCGGTGGTGAAGCACCGCAAGAACACAGGCAGCTGCTCCTGGTGACTGACAGAACACAAAAAAGAGTTAGCAGTGCCATCGTTACAGGAAGTTCTCCTCCTGGTGACTGGCACAACACCACAAAGAGTTAGCAGTGCCATCGTTACAGGAAGGGGCTGCTCCTGGTGACTGGCACAACACCACGAAGAGTTAGCAATGCCATCGGTACAGGAAAGGGTTTTATCGAACCCTGTTTTATCGTTGTAGATGTCCTGAAGGATTCCAAGTTTGAGTGCAGTGGATTTAAACTGATGACAGGTGAGATGGTTAAGAAATGGAGATCCTTATCCAAGTCTATTGAATTTACTTCCCTGAGTTGTATTCAAGGACTGACTAATATGATTCAACACTCCTGTGATATCTTGCTCCCTTTGAATGGAGTTCAGTGAACAATCCTGTTGACTGATATTTAATGACACCAACTTTGGGGGAATTTGGAACAATACCATAAAAGACGACAAGAGGAAAAAACCTTCCCTCTCCCGTCTATTCTTTGGGCGAACGGACAGTCCTTAAACAATAAGTCAGACGAGGTGCAAACTTACATGAAGAACCCCGACAAATTCAGGGATCTCTGTCTCATGGCCTTCAACCAGACGTGGTGTCGGAGATCTGGACTCTGAACTTGGATATTCCTAATATCCAATATATACAGGTCATACTCGGAAAATTAGAATATCGTGCAAAAGTTCATTTATTTCAGTAATTCAATTTAAAAGGCCAAACTAATATATAACATTCAATTACAGGCAAAGTGAGACATTCCAAGCCTTTATTTGTTATAATTTTGAAGATTATTGCTTACAATTTATGAAAACCCCAAATTCAAAATCTCAGAAAATTTGAATATTATATGAAATCAACAAAAAAAAGAAAATTTGAATATTGTGAAAAGGTTCCACATTGTAGGCTCAAAGTGTCACATTCTAATCAACTAATTAATCCAAAGCACCTGAAAAGAGTTTCTGAGCCTTTAAATGGTCTCTCAGCCTGCTCAGTAGGATTCACAATCATGGGGAAGACTGCTGACCTGACAGTTGTGCCGAAAACCATCATTGACACCCTCCACGAAGAGGGGAAGCCTCAGAAGGCAATTGCAGAAGAAGTTGGATGTTCCCAAAGTGCTGTATCAAAGCACATTAATAGAAAGTTAAGTGGAAGGGCAAAGTGTGGAAGAAAAAGGGTGCACAAGCAGCAGGGATGACCACAGCCTGGAGAGGATTGTGCGCAAAAGGCCTTTCAAAAATGTTGGAGAGCTTCACAAGGACTGGACTGAGGCTGGGAGAGTGCATCAAGAGCCACCACACACAGACTAACCTGTGAAATGGGCTTTATATGTCGTATTCCTCTTGTCAAGCCGCTCCAGAACAAAAAACAACGTCATGAAGCGTCTTACCTGGGCTAAAGAAAAAAATAACTGGTCTGTTGCTTTATGGTCCAAAGTCTTCTTTTCGGATAAGAGCAAATTTTGCATTGCATTTGTAAACCAAGGTCCCAGAGTCTGGAGAAAGATTGGAGAGGCACAGAATGCAAGATGCTTGAAGTCCAGTGTGAAGTTTCCACAGTCTGTGTTGGTTTGGGGAGCCACGTCATCTGCTGCTGTTGGTCCACCGTGCTTTATCAAGACCAGAGTCAACGCAGCCGTCTACCAGGACATTTTAGAGCACTTCATGCTTTCTTCCATCTTTATGGGGATGCTGACTTCATTTTCCAGCAGGACTTGGCCCCTGCCCACACTGCCAAAACTACAAAAACCTGGTTCAATGACCATGGGATTACTGTCCTTGATTGGCCAGCAAACTCGCCTGACCTGAACCCCATAGAGAAGCTATGGGGCATTGCCAAGAGAAAGATGAAAGACATGAGACCGAACAATGCCAAAGAGCTGAAGGCCGCTATTGAAGCATCCTGGTCATCCATAACACCTCAGCAGGGCCACAGGCTGCTGCCACATTAAGGCAGTAATTCATGCAAAAGGGGCCCAAACCAAGTACTGAGTACATATGCATGATTATACTTTTTATAGGGCCAACATTTCTTTATTTAAAATACTCCTTTTATTGATTTCATGTAATATTCCAATTTTCTGAGATTTTGAATTTTGGGTTTTCATAAACTGTAAACCATAATCTTCAAAATTATAACAAATAAAGGTTTGGAATATCTCACTTTGCATGTAATGAGTCTACATAATGTATTAGTATGACCTTTTAAGTTGAATTACTGAAATAAATGAACTTTTACACGATATTCTAATTTTCTGAGTATGACCTGTATAGGTATAGACTTTCCCGTACATAGACGGGAAAGTCTCTGATGGCGATGCATGCCTTTACAATCAACCAGCGATGGTGCAACAACTTCACGGTTTGTGAAAAGACTGAGTCTACAGGACTTTGAGCATCTATCTGAATCCGTGAGACGGTCTACCTTCCCAGAGTTTCACCTCGAAAGATTTGTTGTAATCTATCTTACTGACGACTAACTTTATACATAATACTCTGAACAGCACAAGCTTGAACCTTTGGCTCCATCGAGGCGGCAACGCAGATCCCCAGATCACAACACGGTCCACCTACTGCCAGCCAGTATTGATTCATTGACAGACGACGCCGTGTGAAGTTACATTGCCATTGGTCTCTGTTATCCCCTCTTAAACACTGACTATTTATCCTAAGAACAAGCAGTGGGTGTCTAAGTCCCTTCAAACCTGACATGGTAAGTGGCAGTCTGCTTTTGTTGAGAGGGGTATGATCGGTGAGGGTAGAGATTAAGAAAACTTATTTTGTACAAGGGTAAAAGCTGAAAACACAGATGGCTGAAAACAAGGACATGGTCATGTGACGGGGGCAACAACAAGGTTTTAACATATCCAGCCCCAACCTGCTGGCAGAGAAGCAACTTGCTAACCTCCAGTTAAAGCTGAACATCACGGGCTGGCACTGACAGATTGACACACTACAGATTGTGGAAAATGATACATACCTTGACTGTTATTGACAATGAACTACGTTTTGAAACCATTTGCAACAAGTTGGAGCATTAGTTATATTTCTTATGAAGAATTAGATGACTCTACTGTTATAAACCGTTATCTCTGTTAAGGATTTTATTTAATCTGACATTTTGTAAGGTGGAATTGTTTAAACGTGACTCTTTGTAATAGAAATCGACCAGCTATACTATACTGGTGACAGTGGGCAGTAAGATCATTGGGCTGGGATAGGACCTGCTGAAGGGTATCATTAATAGGCATGTTCTCAGGAAGACCCATGCCGTCCTGGACTGTACAGGCCACCCCCTGCAGGGAGTTTAACTTGCTCCCCGTGGGCCAGGCCTCCAGACTGCCATGGGGGAAGCCAACCAGGCCCATGAACCCCTCTGTCCCTGCGGCCATTGGTTTAGTTTATCGCTGACTACTGGTAATGTTGAGTTGTCGTCTTGTCTTTGTGCTTTTATTTAAACCTCATGTTGATGTCCTTGTCTTGTCTTAGTGGTTCCAGTGGGATGTGTATGGTGCTGAATGTGTCCAACTTTCAGCTGTCCACCTCATCTCCCAATGGGGACAATAAAGAATCTGAACTTGCTGTGTGTAAACTTTTATTACAATTCAACCATTAATGGTCCCATGGCATGCTACTTTATGGATGATGTTATATAGGTATTAGTGGGCCCCTTATACAGTATTTGAAGATGTTCAAGAAATTCAGCCTTGGTGTAGAATTACAGCCACTACAAGCCAGTCCCACAGTGAGCTTTCCACAAACCTGCCATTTTTTAGAGGTGGGTCAGGGTGGAGGGTTGGTGTGTGGCCCTGAGCAGCTTGCAGCCAAGGTACCATGCGCTAGTGTGTACAGTGGATGTAACGTAATGGCTTGGATTCATAATATCATCCAGATGCGCACACAGCTTTTGGCCGTGTTCTGTAAATATTCTAAAACACTCCAGGTGCTCCGGTGGGAGTCCTGGAGCTCTATATCTAAATAATATCATATAAAATATAGATATCTATAAAATATAATATATATTATCATGGCCAAAAGTTGTGTGTGCCTCCGGATGATATTATGAATCTCAAACGAGTTCTTCCACTTCCACGTAAATCTGAAGTACAGGCTGAGTGGCAACATGGAGGAGAAAAGGGTTGTTGCCGTTTGCGGACTCCCGGTGTTACACCGAATTCTGCGACTCACTGAAAAGTATGACCACAGGGGGCGGGTCTTTCCTTTCTTGCAACCTGGTCTCACAGGAATCCGTGAAATGACTACGGACCAGGGATGGAAATCATTGAATTGTGTCACTTCACCCGCCACTGTGTCGGGTAACACTTTCCAGTCAGGTCCGATCAAATTTGCATATTTAATACATTCGTCATACGGCGCTGCACAGATCCACAACCATTACTTTCAACATCCTCTCTTGCTGAACTGCGACTGTCAACATCCGCGATAATATACCGGTAACAGCTCTCAAGTCTCACGCATTCGGCGTGAGACACGCGCAATTCGGAAGAAGACGATGGGTGTGTTGCATAGACGTCGTCATCATCGTCGTCTTGCCGTCCCTCCCCGTTCTGTGATTGGTTCACCATCTCAGGCGGAAATCGGATCCATGGAATCCAAGGCTGCCTTGCAGCGCGAAACGAAATCGCGCACAAGGCAGCATGGCTTACAATAGGCCTAGGCTACATTCCCCTGATGGCAGCAATGTTCCACTTTCAGCTGGAATTCACCGGTACATCAAACCACGTGTTCTTTACCATGTCTGTGGACATATTTGTATGCAGTCGCATGTAAATATAAAAAAACTAATTGACCTATGATGGTGTAGTCATGCATGTTGTTTTATTGTTAATATAGGTCATTTTGTTTTTTATTGAAAATACTTTAGATGAATTGTCCACCAAACTTGTCATCGCAACACCTTTGAAATAAACATGACTTAACATGGCAGATACCTGTGTATTGTTTATCATATGCGGTAAGAGTGTAATGTTTTCAACTCAGTTCCTTGGTAGCACCCACTTACAGTAAAAATCACTTCTGATGGAAAAAAGATGCGTATGAAAAACAATTTTCTTATCTATTGTTACTATATTGTTTAAAATCTACGCATGTATTAAAAATATATATAGCGTATAAAAAGTGGCTGGTAAAAAAGATGAGTGGCTGGTAGATTTTTAAATCTACCAGCCACAGTGGCTGGTGGGCAAAAAAGTTAATTTCCATCCCTGCTACGGACGCTTAACTCAAAATCCGTGGGATCATTACGGAAACACGCGCCGATTTCCGTAATATGCGCACGGACACAGATCCCCGTTTCAACGAGCGAGTCCACCACGGGCGCTTAACTCAAAATGAATGGTTTGACATTCCGTTCTGTGGAAGACGAAAAAGGTGCAACCGTGCTCTGGGACACGATTCAATAGATTAACGGTTGTGCGCATGAGCACGAAATCACGTGACATATAGGTGAGATATATATATATATATATATATATATATATATATATATATATATATATATATATATATATATATATATATATATATATATATATATATATATATATATATATACATATATATAGTCATTTGACGGATCCCTGTGTGACTAGGTCGACTCGCTCAATGAAACGGGGATCTGTGTCCGTGCGCATATTACGGAAATCGGCGTGTTTCCGTAATGATCCCACGGATTTTGAGTTAAGCGTCCGTAGTCATTTCACGGATTCCTGTGAGACCAGGCTCTTTCTTGATACAAACGTTAATTCTAAACAGCATTTTACACAGTAGCCTATAATAGGAAATGTTAAAGGTAAATCCACTAATTAAAAACTGACTGTAGGTTTTTATGTGGAATGAATCAACGGACCGTACTAAACGCCCTATCCGTTGTATGGGTCTGTTAAATGCCAATCAAAATCAAATCTATTTATTGAGCACATTTAATAACAAGGTGAGGGGATGGGGGGAGATCTTATGTTTTGTTTATGTTTTCGACTTCATGCCTGTCTACTTCAAACAAGTACTGCGTGCACGTTGCAGAAAATGTGCAACAGCGCCCCCTGGGGTCACACTTTTCGGTGGGTCGCAGAATTTGTTGTAACACAGGCATTTCCACAGTTACGAGACTAGAAGTGGGGGTTTTGGAGAAATTGGGGGCAAGGAACTTTGACTGGCTTTGACTCCCTGTTAGTCCAGATTGAGCGCGACATGGAGGAGAAAGGGATTTTTGCCCGGGATTGTCTCCCGCTGGAGCCCCAGTGCTGGGGCACCGGTGCCGGAGAACCACCATCGCGGAGAACCACTGCCGCGGGGCACCACCGCCGCGGGGCACCACCGCCGCGGGGCACACACACACACACATGTGACGCTAATTGTCTTGTCATTGTCTCATTGGTGGGCCAAATTCTCTGAGCGGACAAAAGCAGAGAAAAGGGAGGTAACCTGGGCCCTTATGACAACATACGGGCCAAATTCCAAATCGGCGCGTCTGAGCTTTCATTTTTCAAAGGCGGAGCAGGATACCTAGTGCTCGTTTTACACTTCACGTCATTTCTAGCCACTGGGGGACCATAGGCAGGCTAGGGGAACTCATATTAATGTTAGAAAACCTCATAAAGTGACATTTTCATGCCATGGGACCTTTAAGGCCATATTATCGGTATAGCAAGTTACAGAGAATACTTTTTGGATACATTTCAACATGGTAGGGGTCTGGGGTGTTGCTCAATGATGCCTGCAGGTTGGCTGTGGACACTGGGGTTCGAACCCAGAACCTTCCGGTTAGGAGAAAACCATGACCACTGGAGTACGGCCTGATACGATCAGTAGATGGCATGGCGTGTGTATTACTCACCTGAGGTCGAGGGTGTTCCCCAGTTCCTGCCAGGTGTTCTTGGCTGCTTTGTAAAGGTCAGAGGCCTCCTCCCACTGGCCCGCCTGCATTGCCGTGATCACCTCCTGAAGGGCCCGCATGGCGGCCTCATACCTGCAGTCAGCAGGTTGAGCCATATTCAAATCGATGAATATGCATGTAATGTTACTATAACTATTCAGGATCTCCAAATTTATTTATATAATAATCAAATTAAATATCACAATTTCTTTCACTGAATATATTATATATTTCATTCATATTTTAACATTGATACTTTGTTTAAATATGACTTTATTTTTATTTTTGATATATTTAACCGGATAAACAATGATTGTTACCATGGAAATGGGGAGAAAACTATTTCAAATGAAATAAATTTATAATAAAGCACCAATTAAGATGAAGAAAAATACACTATCATAAAATGACAAAACTCAGGTGCCATTTGTGGCGGCAGCAGCCCACCTGATAAGGTCATCCCTGTCCTGGAAGAGTCTGGCGCTGCGGTGCACGGTGTAGTCAGGGAAGGCCAGGCGGCCGGAGTTCACCAGTAGGATGGTGTACAGCTGGCCCTGGCCCCCGGAGCCCATTTCCTCCTCCTCCACGCCGTCCGTCAGAGAGAACAGCAGCAGCACCCTGGAGAACACAGCCCGTGGACCGCGACGCAGACGCACACAGGAGCCTGCCAGCTGCTTAGCCCTGTGGGTTCATGGAGGCTCAATCAGTGTGCTCTACTAGTGTGAGTGAACCGACCTGTGGACTGAATGATCCCTGGATGCTCTTTTGTTCAGACCTCTTAAGAATGACGGCGCCGATGTTGTCTTGACCGGCGGCCAGGCTGAAGAGGGACTTCTGACGGCTCAGTCGCCGGAGTCCTTCCACCAGCTGCTGCTTCTGAGTCACCGAGCTGCTCAGGTGGAAGGTCTTTGCAATACTTTTGAGATCTGGGGCCAGGAGGAGGTCCAGAACCTCACCCAGATCCTGCAGGTCACTCTCTGCAACAAGGAAGGGTCCGGATAAACCCAACGTTTATTACCACATGAAACATTTAATAATAAGGTTAATTATATTGTGATGTGCAATTGATTTGTGATTTCATAAACCTTTCTCTAAGAAGCCACAATCCACCAGCTCTTGAGCGACGGGTCCCAGATCCTTGGATATTTCTTCATAATCCAGCCGATTCACTTGGAGCCACTTCAGTTTCCTTTGAAACAATCTCACGTACAGCTTCTGTCCCATGACTTTTAAAAGGGAAATAGGCGTGAGTGAAGCTATGGTAAACGATACAGAAATTAAACATTGTATTTAAAGTTACCTGAGAGTTTTTCAAAGGCGTGTATTGACGACAGGTCCTCCTGGTTAAAGAGCTTTCTGTCGTCCTCGTTCTCCAGCACCGCCTTTAGAACGGTCTGGAAGTTACGGAGGTAGTACGGTAATCTGGAGCTATTAATACTTTCAGAGTACTTGCTGGGTTCGAAAGCGCTATGTTCAGACGTTTCAGCTCCATCCAAGCTTTTATCCACTTTCTCGTGGACATTCTGTGGTTTATTCCGTAAGCCAGAAGCTGTATACGGCTCCTTTTGTTTGTTGCTGGTGTCAGAGATCGTCATGTTTGATTCGATACTTATCCCCTCGCGTTTAGGTTTTTTGCTAGAAACTGGCATTTTATCCATGGACGTCCCGGGAAGTTCTGCTTTTCTCTTAGAGGGAGAAGAGGGCCCCGGAGAAAATACTGGATTGATGATCACTTCTTCAGACTTTTTCACTTCCATGATGTGTTCATTTGCTAGACACTGTGGGCTTGTTATTGAGATACAGGTCTTCTCACTATGGCTAACCCGTGATGTCAGATCAGCGGTTATTGAGCAGGCTTCGTTGTCATCGAGACAATCACACAGGTTTTCTTTCTGTGAACCACTCAGCTCCGAGTTACATCCATCTGTATCTGGTATCTTTCTGCTCTCCCCATGTTCACGTATTCTACACATCTTGGAGGAGAGGGCACCAAGGTTGATCTGCCTCACCACTGACGAATTGCTTTTCTCTCGCGTCATCTGTCTAGTGCGGTGCTTTTTAAAATAAGGACTTGTTTTGGTCTCCTTGTTCTCTTCAGACTGAGAGGACAAGTCTCGGGCAGGTGATTTAACTGCATTTACTTTGGGGGACAGTTCTTTACAAGGTACAAGGGAATCATTACCTGCTGGGGCAGCATCGTCTGCTCTCTGGAAGTTCTTGCACTGCAAATCGATGTGATGGTTGATGCTGAACCTGGGTACCAGCTGGCCGCACAGAGGACAGACCACTTCCGGTGGAGGCGTGTTCTTAAAGAACGAGGTGATTGGAGTCGTTACGATGGTGGATGATTTATCACTTTGGTTTCCTTTCTTCTTGCCCTTAGACAGGGATAAACGGTTTCTGGGTTTGTTTCTTTCACTCATGTTGGAAGGTGCACGTAGGTTCTGCTGCTTGGTCCACCAATGGGGAAAGGGGATTCAAAGTTACCGCTACATGGACATGTGTTCCGCTATAACTAAAGTCAAATCGTATACATCTTCGCTTTGATTAAATGCTCATATTGTAGACATAGGCTACACATATGAACACATTTTATTTTCGATTTCTGGCTAATGAGACGGATAATCATTCATTTATCGACATCATAACAACAACAGCAGCTAGCTCACTCTGTACCGCACCTCAGACGACCAGCAGAGCGCCGAGCGTGGATAGACTGTAGTAGTCGATCACCGATGAACTTCCACAACCCACCGTCTAAAATCTAAAAATAAACAACGTTGGTCTTTTTTTAATAAAGCTCATTTAAAACAAGTATTTCAAACAAAATCGTTGTCTACGAAGCATTCAGGAAGAAGGTGAGCGACACTATGTTAAACCGTTGTACCATACTTAATAATCAACATTAATAATTTAGAAAGAGCAACTTGAACACATATTAACGACAAAGGGACATTTTTAGGTGCCTTCATTTTTTTATTCCTTCTCAGGTTTTCTACCCTTCCTTTTTTTTTTTATTATCGAATATTCGTTTTCGTGAATCGTTATCAGCGGACTGGAGTTTGAAGCGAGAAGTGAAAACAAGGAGCCCGGTCTGTATTTGCTTCTCCCCTACGCCCAATCTGGCAACCCTGACTGCAGTGCGCTGCATCCAGGGTTGCCAGATTGGGCGGGAAATCTGTCCCAATCTGGCAACACCGCACAGGAGTGGGGGTGTATCTACACAGATTCCAGGGCGCACCTTTTATTCCCACACCTCCCGTCCAGACAGATGAAGATGCAGGCGTTTTAAAAGCGAGGAGGATCGCCGTCCAGATCGATGTTTGTGAGTGCTGCCATATTGAATAATATGATGGGGAAGGGGCGGAGGGCGGAGGGGGGGGGGGGATAACCTTTCTATGCATAGGCCTGTGATGCTTGCGGTAGTCCTGGTCGAGACAATAGTGCTGGCTATGCACCCTAAGGTGGAACCCCAGCCCCATGAGTGAGATGCCAGCATAGTGCAATCTCGATATATTTAAATCAAGGTCGATCTGAATTTGCACCGTTGGGATGATGCATCCTGTTTGGAGGATGGATAGCACAATGCGATCACCTTCGATACGTTGGAGCCGAAATGCGGAGATCTAAGATCTGGTGATGATCCCAATCCCAGCCTGTGATTTTGTAAACGCGACGTCCACTTTGGTGGCATAACCAGGTGGACCACAAACCCCTGCAGTTGCGGCAAAAGTTTGGCGTGAGGGCTGATAGAATCTCGTCCAAATATGAAGGTTCATCACCAAAGACATGGATGTCTGTTATTGATCAGAGCTCCAGTGCCCGTTCAGCACCATGGAGAGTACACCATTTGGTCTGACGGGGTAGCTGTGTTTCTGGGGAGCCTGTGTGATGTTTTGCAAAGAAAATAATGGGGCATTGTTATTGCTATTAGTCTAGTTCTGAACCAACCGTGTCCGTTATACATTGTAAAAGGTTTTGAAATTTTAGAGGATAAAATAATCATGCAGTCATTTTTGTTTATTCAAATTATGAAATGAACAAACAACCTGTCAATCAGTCGAACGCCACTGTTGCACCTTCTTGTTTTGGTGAGGGTGCCACTGATCACGTGTCTGTGCTGGACGTGGTGTCATCATTTGAATGATTCAATTACATCCTCAAATTTAACCTTTCAACCATTTAATTGGCTCATTGAATATTCAAATAAAATCATCATATCAGAGTCAACAAGGTCTATATCTGTTCATATGTCATCCATAATGTAATCTGTTTGTCTGTGTGTTTGGTATCCCCACAGGGCTTAGCGTAGTGGTCTTATTGGGCCAGATATGGCACATGGAAAAAGGCCAGACACACTTAACAGAGTCCTGGTTCCCGGCTCTCCGCCCTGCCCTGCCACCTGCCGGGGGAAGAATGAGCACCAGGAGGAACAGAGGGGCCTAGCAAGGGAGGAGCAGGCTCACTCCAGAAGAACCCACGGTGACCATGGCCAGCCCCCCCCCATCCCTTCCACTCACTACTTCCTGAAGTCGGAGAACATGGAGGAGGCGGAGACCTGCTCCGAGTACGACAACGTGGGCTCGGACGTTGAGCAGGACTACGACGAGGTCCTGCACGTCAACCGAGGAGGAGGAGGAGGAGGAGGAGGAGGAGGAGGACACGTCAACATGAGCTACTACAGCCAGTACTCCTCCGAGGAGGGCAGCTACGCAGAACACACCCTGTCGGGGGAGGGGCTGTCCGGGCCCGTGACTCCTCCCCCCTCTCCCCCTCTGCATCGGCAAGAGGCGCGCCCCGACGCCGAGCCACCCCGCCCGTCCGACCCTCGCTTCTGTCACCACCCACCCCCATCCCCTCCCCTCCCTGCCCCCCCTCCCGGAGGCGAGCGCGACGGCCACGCCCACGGCGGCGGGGGCGAGGCGGACGCCATCCGGAGGCTGGGCTACTTCATCGATGACTCGGACGAGATAGAGGAGGTGCTGGACGGGGTGCGCTTTGTGGAGGACCTAGAGGAGGACTGTGACATGGGCCCCGAGGAGGCGGCCCCTGCGGTGTACCAGTGCGGCGACGCTCAGCGGGGCGGCAAGAGGGGTGAGGAGAGGTTCAGAGAGGACCGGGCGGCCGTCGCCAGGAGCCCCGAGTCGCCGCCAGTGGCCAGCAGGCGGCTGGTGTGTGAGGCCGCTGGCCGGGGGTCCAGGGAGAAGGGGCGACCGGGCAATGGGAGAGGGAGGAGGGGCCCGGCCGGGGAGGCTGAGAACGGAGCCGCGGGTCCCAAAGGAGGACCTGGCGTCAGCGGCGAACCCAATCCAAAGATGGCCCCAAAGGACGGCAGAAAGGCCGTCGCGCGGACCAAAACCAGATCCGACGGTGTGAAAAGCCGACCCCAGCCCCCGCCTCGGCAGTCCCTGCCCCCAAGGCACGTCCCCCCCAAGCAGCCCCCGGCTCCCAGAGAGACCCCCGTCCCGTCCCCGGCCCCCCTCGACAACGGGGCGGCACACCAACAAGAGAGTCACCCCAGAGCCCCCAAACAGAACCCAGAGCAGGTGGAGGCTCCAGCGCAGCACAGGGACCCCCACCCAGACAGACCCAGACAGCAAGAGAAGAACCCACAGGTAACGCGGTGTCTCCGTGTCCTGGTCTATATCCTGTTCCAGGCTATGGCCGGTACATTTGGTCCATACCAGCCTCCCTCCAGGTTCACACAGGAGCACAAGTGGGATGTTGCAAACATATTCAATTCCTTTTCCATTTTATGAATAATGCATCAATGTTAACTACCTTGTGTTCAAGCATTCCTTGTCCTTGTCGAATGTGTCCAGCAGGGCGAGAGGAGCCAGTCCACCTCGATGGCCGAGGAGGCACCCGAGCAGCCCAGCAGACCCCTGTGCCCGCAGGAGCCTCCCCCACCAGAGGAGAACAACAGCAGCCCCCAGGTGAGGTCCTCAGCTTAGCCATGTGTGGTTATCTCCCAGTGGAGGGCCAGCCCCCTGACTGGTATAAATATTAGGTTAAACAAAGGGAGCAGGCGGTTCTTACAGACATTGGGAAACGTGTGCCTTCTTTTTATGGGTGTGTTTGCAATGTGTGTGCAAGGGCCACAGTAGCTCAGGAGGTAGAGACTAGTAAGCGGAAGGTTGGTAGTTCGATCCCCGGCTCCTCATAGCTAAGTTAAGAGGTTTCCCTGAGCAAGACACCTCATGTACTTCGCCTGACAGGCTGGCTGTCGCCCTGCGTGGTTCACTCGGCCGTCAGTGTTTGAATGTGTGAATGAATAGTTGTAAGTCGCTTTGGATAAAATCATCAACCAGTAAAATCTCCTAATTGCAAAACGTAAAATGTAAATGTTTGACATTGAGGATTTTGTGATTGAGTGTGATGGCGTGTGATTGTCCTAACCCCATGAATGGTCTGCTGGAAGGTAGTGCTGTTGCTACTGAAGCTACATTGATACTTTGAGTGTAGACCCAATGCTACAGAGCACTAATCAATATCCACCTTTTGCAGAAAACGCAGGAAACGGCCGCCTTCCCCAGCTTTGTGGACGGTAACAGTCTTACATGTAAATGCCAAACATGTAGAGCTTCATTTACACAGGCTTTGTGCTCCATATGTAACTACAAGAGTGTGCTGCTGCGTGTCTTCTGCTGTTGTTGGCTTTAGTCCCAGGCCCCTGTGAGCCAGAGGACCTCATCGATGGGATCATATTCGCGGCTAACTACCTGGGCTGCACGCAGGTGCTGTCCGATAAGAATCCCTCCAAGTCCATACGCATGACGCAGGCCCAGGAGGCCGTCAGCCACATCAAGGTGAGCGTCTTCTAGAGAGGGACCCAGGTCAGCCAACAAGATGAGATGAGCACTTGAGATGACTAACAGTAAAGGTTGGCTCCAGATAGGGTAACACATGTGTAATACACTGTTGCGCCACACGATGGTGCTATTACACCTTTTATACGAAAATCCTTTAAATCCTTACCCTGAAGCAAACCTTCAGTGTAAGGCTTTACACGTTACTGTATTGTATATGGACTGCTACATAAAAGGTGTAATGTCAAATTATTGAACCTGTGATAGAAACATACGTCGTATATCAAATGAAGGCCTCGTTTATCATCCTTATTCTGTGAAATCCTTGAAACAACACAGAGTCAAGATGAGGACTCTCAAATGGTCACTGAGGTGGACCTCTTCATCTCCACTAAAGCCGTCAAGGTGCTGAACGCCGACACGCAGGTGAGTCACTAAAAGTACTAAAAGCTGAACTAATACTCAATTGCAAATACATGTTTTCATTTTGATCTGCCCCTGGTGCTCCTCAGGAGACCATGATGGACAGTGCCTTGAGGACCATCTCCTACATCGCGGACATCGGCAGCATCGTGGTGCTGATGGCCCGCCGACGTATGTCCCAGGGAACCCTCCAGGACGACTCGGAGGCCTCCATGTCCTCCGCCGACGGCAAGAACCAGTACCGGATGATCTGCTACGTGTTTGAGTCGGAGGACGTGAGTGTTCACACCTTTTACAGCACAAACACAGCAATGAAATAGCAATAAAACACCCGAAGAGACGACGTATAAGGTGTGGCGTCTGGGTTTCGGTTTCTATGTATAGCTCAGTGGACGATTACATGCGTTTTCTTCACCCTCTCTCCTGTGATGAGTAATAGCGTGCCCTAAGCGCCTCCCCCTGCCTCCTCCAGGCGCAGCTCATCGCTCAGTCCATTGGTCAGGCCTTCAGCGTGGCCTACAGGGAGTTTCTCCGAGCCAATGGCATCAACCCCAAGGACCTGAGTCAGAAACAATACAGCGACATCATCAACTCCCAGGAGATGTACAATGATGACCTCATTCATTTCTCAAACTCTGACAACTGTAAAGAGGTAGGGAGAAAAAAAAACACACACAATGTGTCCGGGACACCGAAACACAAACAATTATCATTCATAACGGTGGATCCCATATCATGCTTTTTTAGGGTTAATAATTGAATCTGGGGGAACTACTAGAATAGGATTTACATGCCTGTGTGATAAAAAATACCCCTTTATTATTCTCACACTGTTCGTTTCTGCGAAAACAATTTCAGTATCTTTCAAAACCGTTCTGTTTTGTATCATGTCGGCAAGCCTTCCTGAGTATCCCAGTCTGCTGTGATTGGTCAGCACACCCACTGTGTTGCGATTAGTCGGACGCCTAGCACCGCCCACTGCACCGTCTGAGGTCACACTGTCAAGGAAATGAAGTTTGAGCAAAACAAGCTGCTTCAAGCCACTGTATATATACACGTCATATAACATCTAAAGCCCTGTTTAAACCATAAGAGCCGAACGGTCGGCCTGCTTTGCCCTGAGCTGTGCCGTGTGCTGTGCAGCTGTACGTGGAGAAGCAGAAGGGGGAGATGCTAGGCGTGGTGATCGTGGAGTCGGGCTGGGGCTCCATCCTGCCCACCGTCATCCTGGCCAACATGCTGAACAGCGGGCCGGCCGCGCGCTCGGGGCGGCTCAGCGTGGGCGACCAGATCATGTCCATCAACGACACCAGCCTGGTGGGGCTGCCGCTGGCCACCTGCCAGGGTATCATCAAGGTAGCCCCTCAGCCGGCTCCCTTCCTGTCCGTCCCGCGGGATTCCCCCCCCCCCCCCCCGTTTAGGTTTTCAATGATGGCTAGAAATGTGGATGCATAGGATGTGTGTTTATAGACGAGAGTTTTAAGCCAGCATTTTTCATATTCGACCCCCATCCTCACGATGGAGTCTTAACATGTAGCAGGCACTCGCACAGACAGACGCATAGCACGCACACGTACACACAGGAAAAGTGTTGTATTTGAGGAGACACCTTTTGGTTGGAGAGAGATGTGTGATCGTGTTATTGCGTTGTTGTGTACTTCAGGGGTTGAAGAACCTGGTGAAGGTGAAGCTGAGCATCGTCAGCTGCCCTCCTGTCACCACCGTGCTCATCAAGAGACCCGACCTTAAGTTCCAGCTGGGCTTCAGTGTTCAGAACGGCATTGTGGGTAACACCTGTCAACGCACGTCTCACCTAAAGTCCATCCATCCATCCACTTTTATTTCCCATATCGGCTTTACCTTAACTCGGGCGATAAGGGTAAGTAGGGCAGCTCAGGGGCCCCCCCTCCTTTGGGGCCTTCCACCACCTGCTCCAGTGGGACGGCTGGACATTCCCAGGCCCCCCGGGGAGACCTCCTCCCTCCAGCGTGTCCTGGGTCAGCCCCGGGATCTCCTCCCAGTTGGGCGCACATGGAACCCCTCCAGCAGGAAGTGCCCGGGCGCATCCTGAACAGATGCCCCAACCACCTCAGCTGGCCCCGCTCCACACAGAGGGCCACTATGGGGGGGGGGGGGGGGGGGGGCCGATCACGCAGCCCCTCATCCTACCCCCTGTGGGCTCGGAGGGGCCGCGCTTCTGCAGAGGAGATTAATTTCTGCCACTTGGATCCAGCGGACACTTAGGCCAGTGTCGGACACTGGCCTAAGTGTCCGCTGGATCCAGGTGGCAGAAATGAATTTCCTGCTCCCCAGTCACTCCCATCCAGGTTTCCCAGTCCCTGCTTAGGTTACTGGTTGAGTCAGTGAGATTCCAGTCAGGAGTCAGTAGGTGGAGCCTTTTATGATCTGTGAAGGCTAATGATCTGTATTTCTGTTAGCATAGCATATGCTCACAAGTTACAACAACAGTCAGGGTTTAATGAAAAAAATAATGATTAAAAGTGTAACTATGCAGGCATAAACACATTTGTTGTTGGCGATATTGGCTTATAACAAGTACGTAAGTAATTTTGTAACTGCTCCTGATGCTATATATATTTTTCTCAATAGCCTGTGTCATAGTTTGATAACACCTGCTCTGCATAATTAAATAGTGACAGATACGTGCGGCACAATGAGTCGGGACACTTCCTTGATTCAGTTTTCATGTATTCAATTACGTGCCGTTTGTCACACGCATACTGCTAACAGTCGTTATCAGTTGGACCAATGTGGATGTAGTGTGTTTTTAAGAACCAAAACAAACCAGATTAAAAAACAATACAGAAACTACAGCCCCAGCCAAAGTGTTCCTCCCTGGCACTGCCTCCCGGCTCAGCGGCCTGGGAGACTCTGACTCCACCGGGGTGTTTATGGGGTTGTGGTTTAGGGCCCTGGATGTGCTTTGATAAAACGAGACACACGGCATAGAGCTCCTTGAAATGCGGTTCCAAAATAAAGAACTTTCCTGTGAATTGACATTTACATGAGGGCATTCAGTGACGGCAAAGTTTCCGTCTGCATAGGAACCTGAAATTCTAAACGTGAAAGAACCCCATTTTGACTTCAAAGTATCCAATGTGATGACTGTGACAACTGTACTGTTTTTAGTTTGTGTGTGGACAGAATGTGTGCTGTCTATATTGTTTGTCTATGTTTTCTTGTTTGTGTCAATTGTTGGACTTGGAGTCTGTGAAATAAAGTTATATTATATATATATATATATATATATATATATATATATATATATATATATATATATATATATATATATATATATATATATATATATATAATATATATATATATATATATATATTATATATGTGTTGTGCTTCAGATTTGCAGTCTAATGCGCGGCGGGATAGCTGAGCGAGGTGGCGTTCGGGTCGGCCACAGGATCATCGAGATCAACGGGCAGAGTGTGGTGGCCATGGCCCACGAGAAGATCGTCCAAACGCTGTCCGTCTCCGTGGGCGAGGTAAGATCGCCCCAATCCACTCTCTACCCGACTGTTACTTTAGTATTAGGGAAACCAAGGTTGAGGTTGTGTTCACACCAAAGGATGACGCGTTGACTTTTAACCTCGTGCAAAAACTGTACAGTCTACAATTAAGCTATTTTCAATAATTCATGATATGGATACAGGACTACTCAATGGCCATGGGTAACTTTGAAAGAAATATGCAGTCATCATCTTTCTAGCGCTCCTCCAACTTTCTTCTTCATTCAGAAGAAAGTTGCATAATGATGTATCTTTATTTCAAACTGTTCTGCCCTTATTTGCCACGTTATTCCCCTGGGGGGGGGCAATTCTTTGAAATATGTATCTAGAAGCTTATGATGTCCGAAGCCTAACGCCTAGTCCCGTATCGGTCCGTGATAGGTCAGACGTGGTAGGACTGTTTAAGGTTGAACCATGTCCTTTTGATGTGACTTAACTTGGGCTAGGCTCTCGATGACTGGAGATGACTTCACGTTCACTGTAGTCATCAGCAGCTTTCCTTTTCCTCCTGCACCTTTCTGCCTCCCCACTAGATCAATATGAAGACAATGCCTGCAGTGATGTTCAGACTGCTGACCGGACAAGAGACGCCCATCTACATATAGAGGAGACCTTCACTACGATCGCACAAGACCAGTGGGCGCATGCATATAATAACCACTCCTGGAAAAAACGCTCCATTTTGGTCGACTCGATCACCAAGCTAGGAAAGATCAACACCACTGAACATTAAAAAAACAACACCAACATCAACACCCATGTTTAAGATAAAGGCAAACAAGGCCGAGCTGCTGTTTACCGAGAAAAAACAAACCGCCACGCTTAAATCACGTCGCTACCTGTGTGTGCTGCCTTACGTGGTCCGCTATGTTGAACCCACAGTGTACATAGCCCTGCTCCTTTTTTTGATGTGTGCCAAGGCGGCGAGAAGACCCCCGGGGGGCCGTCGCTTTCAGGGTGTAGGTGACGCAGCGCGGTTGCCTGCGCAGACTGGGGAGGCGCAGATCCGTTTACAGTATTACCCCCCCCCCAGCACTGGGAGGGGGGGGGGAGGGAGGGGGGAGTTGTGTCTGCATGAAGTGCCCCACTTTAGTTCTGCATGGCTAGCAAGTTGGAGGGGATAGACATGGAGTTTAAAAAAAAAAAGGGGGGGGGGGGAAATCATTTTATTTGGAGCTGTCGCAAGCACTGGAAAGGACATCCAGTTCTCACCTACAGATTAGTTGTTTCTCTTTCTTGAATTGCATTGTCATAAGGAGTATAGTGTGAATAAGCTGTCTATAGTGGTGAGTGTGAGCATCGGGTATGGGAGAGAGGGAAATAATAGGGCCATGATTATTTTCTTATGAAGTGACGAAATAGTACATTTATTTTTTATTTCATCGTTTTTTTTATAATATTACGAGGTGTAAAGTGTAATTCTACTGTACATAGTTTTGGTTTCCAATAGGTACTGTGTGGAAAGGCTTTGTGTATTCCTAGATGCATGTTACTTCCTCTACTTTAACTTTAATCTACAAGAAGAATCGGCACCGGTATTCATTTTTGAACTGTCTCAATGTTTTCTGTATCATGTTTCAGAGGAACATACTATGTTGTAAAAACGCTCTTTAAGTATTGAAACAATGGTGAAATGGTGTTCCTGAAGGCCAAAGAAACCATTATACTTGGAAATACATATTGTTCAGCATATTTACCATAGCGTACCAGAATGTATCAAACTATATGTAACTATATGAATGTATTAGACAATTAAAAAACTAATGTCACGGCGTAACAGCTGCCCCAGTTCTTTTTGTGAAAACAAAAGGCATAGAACCGTCAAGTCATACGAAGATGCCTTTTGCGTGTGACTCTTTGATTAGCAAGCAGAATAGTTTGAACCCTCATTAAAACTTTCACAGTTTAGAGTTTACAAAGTGGAAATGAGTGAAGACCCAAGAGCATGGAAAACTGCTCGGAAGCAAAGCTCAAATGCAGAGGACATATTTGCATAAACCTTTTTCAAAAATCCCTAACTATATCTATACAGGATGGGGTCAAATCAGTTCATAATAGGATGGATGATTTTGATGCTTTTACATTTTACATTTTTTTAAGTTTTCAGTCTAGCTGACTAGGCCTGCTTCACATTAGGAAATATCACAATAGAGGCTTGTTATATCTTCATCATTTATTTACAGATGGTATCCACAAAACAAATAAAACATTGCATTGGTATGTATACAAAACATTTATATTTACAAAACAATGGCACACAACACAGAACAATGACCGGCACTTACGGTGTTAAACAGACATTTACTTAAGAAACTAACATCCTTAAGACATTCATTCAAATATTTTCAAGTATTAGCTGGTAATGTCGACTGATGGGACATCCTCATACATTAGCCTGAAACATAGAAAAGCAAAGACTTCATTAAGAAATTCACAAATTTAAGAAAAGTACTGATGTTTTCACGACTGCAAAATAGTCCTGGTTAAATCATTTCATTGGGCAATGAAAGGAGTAAATCAAATGACAGCCCTTTGGACATGGGTACTGCAGTAATATCACTATGTACAGACAGGTGAAACATCAGAGTGGTTTCATGTTCCTTCAAATTGAGCCACTTTTGTTAGCCACTTACCAGGGTGATTACTGATACGGGCCCTTCCTCCAGGAACACCGAGTTCAGGTAACCCGTCTCCGAGTACGCGTCCTCCTCTTCCTCACTTTCCACGGCTACGCTGAAGGCTTGCTTCATCTTCTCTGGTATCAAGCAGTCAACCAGCACCACCGTCATGCCGATGAGCGCACACAGCACACCTAAAGAGCGTTAAAGTGCTCGTTACCACCACGACAACAATAACACAATCATTTTCCCTCTGTGCAAAGGGGAAAAGACCAGGGGGAAATAATGAGCTGGTTATCTGGGGTGGAGGTGTTGTTTACCTGTGGCCAGCGCCAGCCAGAAGGAATGGCTGTACTCTGTGACGAAGGTGCCCGTCCCTATGGAGAAGGCGCACTGGGGCAGATTCATTATGGTGGAGAAGGAGGCCATAGAGAAGAAGATGAAGGCAGCCGTGGCCAGCATCATGTAGCCGGCGTACAGGAGGACCGGCATGGAGAGCAGGATGTTGGCCACCAGCCAGCAGCAGAAAGCCGTCCTGGGGGAGACAGAGAGAGGAGATCGAGATCTGGACCGCCGCAAAGAAAGTCGACGTTTGATTGACGTTCTAAAAGATGCGTTTGGTTGTTTCTTACCAGAGCGTGGCGGAGGCGTATCGTCCGGAGTATCTGTACTGGAAGATGAGGCCGCAGGCGCTGTTGAGCGTGAACTTCTCTGCGATGTACAGGATGGGGTTTGGAAGGCCTCTCTCCAGGGCTTCCTGGTACTCTTCCTCCAGGGAGTCCTGCCAGCTGAACATCTCGTTGTAGTCGATGGTCTCGTTGAGTTGCATCACAGGGTTTCCTGTTCGGGAAACCAGTAAGCATTGATTATTATCACAGGTTGTATAAAAATAGCATTGTGTGGAGAGAAAAAAAAGAACAAACACGCTGATAAGATCAGCCAACCGAAAGTAAGACAGGGTGACTCTTGGCTCCTTAATGCCTGAACCTGCCCGGACAAAGACCTCTTAGTCACACAACGTATAGGTGTTTGGTGCAAAGCTTAAATCCCTGAGAATCAAAGGGCTTAGAACTGTCACGCTGGGGAACGTGACTCACCGCGGAGGGTAACGTTGATGCCGTAGAGTCCGACATGCAGACCGATTTCAGCATCCACAACGGCGTTGCTGAAGGACTTATAGGTGGCATTAGTGGTCGTCCAGCCCTCAGCCCAGTCATTAGTGAAGTTCAACGCTAGAAGAAATAACAGAGAGGCGTTAGGCCGGCGCTCTCCACACTGATGTGAGAAACACCAACACAGCCAGGGATTCAAACTCACCCACTATCACAGCGCCGATGAACAGGCTGATGACGATACGAACCATCCACAGGTACCTCTGCAGGAACAGATGTTTCATTAGTAACCGCACAACAGGAAGGTGAGTCCCCAGTTCAGGCAGTTCCTGCCCTGGTGGACCCGCCACCACCCGCACAGGATTAAACTGTGTTACAAGTCCAACGCGTGCGTGATTATATTTAATGGTTTGAGGCTCGAGTTTCACCCACCGCCTTGCCTCGGATGCCAGGGTAGGACGAGGAGGAGACTGGTCAGCAGCACCAGGAACACCAGGATAATAGTGAGCAGCGCGCCGCTGAAGATGAAGGGGGTCCTTTGTAGCGGGTAGAATGGGTAAATGTCATCGTAGAAAGTCATCTTCCTGGCGGTTTGTGGAGGCGCAGTGTGGCTGAAAGACGGTGTTAACAGTGAGGACAGTGTTAGAGGAGGGGCTCTCAGTTACACAGACGCTCAAAGGGAGAGAGAGAGGGAGGGCAGAAGGCGTCTTGTTTCTTGCGGCGATGTTGGAATACTTTTTGAGCAATTTAAAAGTAATAAGAACACAAGTGTGACGTTGTGCCACAGGACATGCTGCTCTTGGACCCCGGGGCCTGGTTTAGAGACAACAGAACCACTTTGCACTCCCGTAGTTTTTCTTGTGATATGTTAACATATTAAAGATCTCAACACATGTTATGTTTAAGGGGATTTCGTGTATTGTAAGCGGCTAATTTGGAGTAAAGCTTTTTGTAGACTCGTTGCAATAAATACACACAAATGTTGGTCCAATGGCACTGAAGCACAGACATGAATACATGCATGCCCACCTACACACACACACACACGCGCGCGCGCGCACACACACACACACACACACACACACACACGCACGCACGCACACACACACACACACACACACACACACACACACACACACACACACACACACACACACACACACACACACACACACACACACACACACACACACACACACACACACACACACACACACACACACACACACACACACACAAACAACCAAAAAAAAAAAAATCCCAATATCACTTCATCAAAAAAAGGAAATCCAAAAGTTAAAAAGGACAAGAGAAGCCTGCTCACCTGAGAGTGGAGAGGTGTTTGGATCCGAGCGGGAGCGAGTGGTAATGGTACAGGGACATATGGGTACACTTCTTATATACCGTCACTTGGGAGGAGGATGCAGTGATCGGAATCCCTTGAGAAGGAGGTGCGAGCCACAGATTACGGCCATTCCTTAATGGGCGACAGGTCACCTTAAGTATGTGATAAAACGCAGAGTGTGTTTATCGTCGCCCCACTCGCTTGCTGCTGCCTCTGCAGTGCACTGGAACGTCAGTACGTGCCCGTGTACTTTCATCCCATCCATCCCATCCATTTGGATAAGATGTAAGTTTTGCTACTTTTTTCCATTTTTATGATATGATAAACCAATTTTTATTTATAACGGGTCATTTCATGTAGATTGTATAGCCTGGATGAATAATTGAAAAGCTCAACTAGAAACTATGAAACATTAAATGCAACACGCTTACCTTTGTTCAGCCAAACTGCTTCTTAACACATTGTTTCACTAAAATGCTAAATCAAATGCCTGTAACCCTAGCCAGCCAGCCGCAGTAGTAGGCAGGTCTCCAGACGGCTCTGAGCAGCTCTTAGCTCGACTGCGCTGGAGCGCATCGCTCGCATCAATGGATCTGCGTAAAAGCGCTCAGAGTTCCCCCGTCATGCTCGTTTTTTTAGGCCTACTTGTGATTCAAAGTAAGTGGATGAATGTCATTTGCACGTTATTTTTTACTTAGCAGTGGTCACCACAGGTCCGAGAATATATATATTTAAATATATAGATATACATTATATTGTTTATTATTTCACCAGTTTGCCAGTGTAAGAACGACTGGGAGGTCCAAAGATGTGACGGCTGGTACAACAATTTAGGATATCCCAACCGCGGAGCCGTCGGTGAGTAACAGAGAGCAGTGTGCACATGCTCGTGCAGCCATGCCCTAGTCTGTCGTCCTACTCACTGAGGTTTTCTGCTAAAGGTTCCCATCTCATGAGGCTCATGCCCGCGCATTACTCGGACGGTGTCGCCCATCCAATCCAGGAGCCGCAGCACCCAAACTCTCGACTCCTCAGCCGCGCTCTGACAGGTGGACCCTCCGGTCTGCCCTCAGCACGCAACCAAACCGTGCTCTCTGTTTTCTTTGGTAAATGTTTTGCCTCATCAGTGTACAAAGTCTTACTACCCTATGATCATTATGGACTAGCACCATTCATCTCATTTACACAATCTATTTTACTTTATTTTACTCTATTTAACTACGTTGAATTTATTTATTGATTTGCATTTTTCAACTTTCCAGGTTACCACTTGACATTCGAGATATTTGATTCCAGGATGCCTGGATGTCCCCCAGAGTTCATGAACATCGAAATCCCAAAGGGCGACCCGGTGTTTGACCCCTCCAGTACCGGAGGGGTCGAGCTTCCCTTCCACAGAGGGCCTTGGGACAAGGACTCTGGCCAGAGTCCCAATAATCCCCGGGTTCAGGTATTTAGAAGCCCTATCAACCAGGGTTATCACTTTAGTTCCCTTAAACTCCACGACAAGACATGACTAAGATGAATATATATATAAATCAGATTACATGTTGAGATGTATGTTGTTATATTGCATTCCTTTGGTCAGAAGTGGTAGCAATAATAATAAAACTTTGGCCTTTGACCAAGCGAAAGCGTGATTGTCTTAGGGGTCATACAAAACATGAAGCGAACGACTGCATGGCTTAATACTGTGACCCTTCGGACAACCCTGTCCGAGGGGTCACACTCTCCAAGGGGGAGCGAAGGGAGTCACGACAACTGGTATTAGGGAGGAGGGATGGATTAGAAGGCTGATGTGATCACACACCTGGTCCATTCATTTGTCTTCACAAAATAATCAATTACATCATAATTATTGGGGAGATGCTTTTTAACGTGAACATATGTGAGATTCAATATCCACATTTAATGTGGCTGGTTAACTGAATAGCTAAATGTTCATTATTATGTTCACTAGACATTGCCATTATCACAAAAGCTATTGAAAATCCTTTTTACCGACGTTCAATCTTGAGAAATCCAGGCGACACGAGAACAAGAGTCTTGGAAGTAATGGACAGGTCAGTGGAGTCAATGAAATCCAAATCCCCCGACTCATAAACTAATTTATCTTTACAAAAGGGATTGTTGTCATATTGCAACTGTGTTTTTGTGAGGGTTTTTGATTGTTTTGTTAATATCTTAGCCCATTAAAGTTTACACAACACGAAAACGGTCAGCAGAAAATCACCCGCAGACGGAACCATTGTGTGTCCATAAGTGACAGACGCTATCCTCACGTGGGACCCACACCTCGCCTCCCAGTAAAGCCGTGGGCGGGGTGCCCTGACGTGACTCTGTTGTTCCTGGTCCGCTGGGGGCTGCAGGTGAACCTGGTGACAGCCTGGATTGACGGCAGCTCCATCTACGGGCCCTCCTCCTCTTGGTCTGACACCCTGCGGAGCTTCTCCGGGGGGCTCCTGGCCTCGGGCCCCCAGTGGAACATGCCCCGGCAGGACGCGGGTCACCTGCGCATGTGGAGCGCCCCGGACCCCTCCACGGGCGACCATGGTCCCGCCGGTCTCTACGGTAACGCATCACTTCACTCTAACACATGCAAGCTGGGCCTCTTCCTTTCTGATGCAGTATCGTCAATAAAAGAAAGAAAGAGGTTTTGTGGTCCTGGTTAAGTCTGATGGATAGTTTGGTTTAAGCACTTTTGTTATCGAGTTTATGTTAGAACTCAGATGACAATAAAGACAATTGGCATCCCCTGGGTTACGCTCTCCCATCACGGCGTAGAGCCTACAATGACATGTGTGTGTGTGTGTGTTTATGACGTGTGCTGACCTCTATTGTGTAAACGGATTGTTAAGCTCACCACAGCAAATCATGGGCGCTCCGACCAGAAGGCCCGCAGCGTAACCCCGCCCAAACCCGTGTTGTGTTGCTCCCGCGTGGTGTGCGTGCGTCTTGTTTTTACCCCGGCCTGGGTGGCGGTGGGGCTGGGGATTGTCCTACTGTTGTAACCTTCAGCTCTCAGGCCCCTTTGGAAACAAATGTCTGTCATTATGATTCCATTAGTGGTCGGAGGGGCCCATACCAGTGAAGGGGACGAGAACATGACAATGAAACGTGCACATCTTCAGCATAACATCAACGCTTTATCATTACACCACAGCATCAACGTGTCTCTGTAAATGTTAGATCGTGTCATAGTATCTGTGTGTTTGTTTCTACCACGCTGCCGAGCCACGTTATCATGTAGATCCAACTGGAAATGTCCCCCACCCCCCCCCATCCTCCTCCTGTGTCCAGAGTTTGGCAATGCCTGGGGCAATGAGAACCTGTTCACAGCCGCTGAGGGGATTATCTGGTTTCGTTACCACAATTACCTGGCTGCCCAGCTGCAGATGGAGCAGCCTGGATGGTCAGATGAAAAGCTGTTCCAGCACGCCAGGAAGACCGTGGTGGCCACACTACAGGTATGGTGTGTGAAGTACCTCTTTGTCCATGCGTCAGTGTTGGACGGGAAGGCTAGCTTACATCATGCTCTCCCTGGGCCGGTCAATCATTGAAATACTTCATAATAAATCACATGACATCATTAGTACGACAACACTGCAGGTCCACAAAGGACCTGCATAACCACGGGAAAGAACAAACAATGGAGAAAGAATGATATGGACTGTGCACAGGGCCGCTGCTGGCCGTTTCGGTGCCCTACGTGAGCGGGGGGGAGAGAGCCTCTTTTTATATGTTGGGTAAAAACATCTAATTTGCTGAAATTGAGTGATAGGTTATACAATTAAGAAAAAACAACGGTTGGCCTCTTCATAACTAATTTCCTTTTTTTTTAATTCAATATTTTTTTGAATTATTGAATTTGAATTTTACTTTATTTTTTTTTATTATTATTTTTTTTACAATCCTTCATTTTTGGTGCCCCCCCCCCCCCAGGTACTTGGTGCCCTACACACTCTGCACACTCTGCGTATATGGAGCGGCGGGCCTGTGGCAGCAACATACAGGGAGATATTCAGAGACACTTCAGGTCATCAGCTGTGTGTTTAGTTTCCTGCTTTGTTTCTCCACAGAACATCGCCCTGTATGAGTGGCTCCCTGTGTACCTCAGCAACGAGACTCTTCCGCGGTATCCAGGTGAGCAGAGGGAAAAGGATTCTGTGGACAAAAAGGGGGAGGAGGAGCAGGCGATAGACTGCTGACCGCAAGCTTCTATTAGCTCAGCTACCTCTGGCGCTGTTGAACAAATATGTGCCCTGTCAGCGGGCAGGCTCTCTCAAGCTTCTGCTGAGTAAGGCAGAAGGAGATGTAGGCTAAGTGGACCTGGGCCAGGTTTCACGTATATCTCTATATCAGATTACACTCAAATATATGAACCTACCTTGATTTTATATGCTTGCACATCAACATGGTGTGCTTCTGTGTATGTGTTAAGGTTATCAGAAGTTTGTTGACCCAGGGATTTCCCCTGAGTTTGAAGTGGCTGCCATCCGCCTGGGCATCACGGCGGTCCCACCTGGTGTCTACATGAGGTACTGGTCGTTAAGGAAGGGTTGTCCTAAAAGAAAGATGGTTTAAACAAAGCCTTCCACTTGGTCACATTGCAGGAACAGAACCTGCCATTTCCGAGAGGTGGTGAATGCCGACGGGAGTCTCTCCCCTGCACTGCGTCTGTGTAACAGCTTCTGGAAGCGTGAGGTACCTTCTCCCATCCTGCTATATTCTTTGGCTGATCCATAACATGGTTCCCTGTGGGGCAGGGTATGCTCTATATGTATATCATATGTGAGCAGTTCTTTTCAAAGCCTGTATAGAATCAGCTACCTGATTATTGTTGACATGCAGTTGGGCTTAAATCGTCCATTGCTTTATTTCGTCCGCACCGTTTCAACCAGAGTGTGAACATGAGGACCGGCCAGGACGTGGACGACCTTGTCATGGGCATGGCCTCACAGATCGCAGAGAGGACCGACCATGTGGTCGTGGAAGACCTGAGAGGTTCATGATCACAACCCTTCTTGTTCACTAATAGCTGTTCATTATGACACCTGAGGAGTAGAACAACGGTCCTGTCTCTAATCCGATCTCCGCCCTGCCAGACTACATGTATGGTCCCCTTAGGTTCTCCCGCTCGGACCTGGTGGCTCTGACCATCCAGAGGGGGCGGGACTTCGGCATCCCCACCTACAGCGAGGTGAGGCAGGCCCTCGATCTGCCCGCCATCAAGACGTTCGGTGAGATCAACCCAGAGCTGAACCACAGAAACCCCCAGGTAGCCTACCACTCCACCACTGATCCCTGTGTAACAGTGTGGCTCAAGTGGCCTACCACTCCACCACTGATCCCAGTGTAACAGTGTAGTCACAGCAAGCCTACCGCTCCACCACTGATCCCAGTGTAACAGTGTAGCCCAGGAAGCATACTGCTCCACCACTGATCCCTGTGTAACAGTGTGGCTCAGGTGGCCTTGCGCTCCACCACTGATCCCTGTGTAACTGTGGCTCAAGTGGCCTTGTGCTCCACCACTGATCCCTGTGTAACAGCGTAGCACAGGGTATTTTCCTACTGTCATGACTCATATTGTTACTTCAGGAGGTTAATGACTGGGAAACACTGCCACATTCCAACTGTCTTCAACAGTCACTGATCTACAGAGATGTGAATCTTAGCAGCTTCTTGTCCTGCCCTTGCATTGGCTAAGTAGTAGATGAGGATGTGCTCCCTGCCATTGCTGTGGTTGCAGTTGTTCCGGGATGTTGCAGAGCTGTACGACGGAGACGTCTCCAAACTGGAGCTCTTCCCCGGAGGCCTGCTGGAAGCCCTCCATGGCCCGGGGCCAGTGTTCTCCAGGGTTGTCCTGGATCAGTTTGAGCGCATCCGAAATGGAGACCGCTTCTGGTTCGAGAACAGGCAGAATGGGTAAAAACTCCTTTGTAGCTACAGCCCCTTTATAACAAAGACCAAACAGAAGCCTCAATGTTACTTCAGAGATCTTGTGTCCTCTATAACCATGAAAGTGGCCGACCAGCCTTTGTCTGTCTGCAGTTTGTTCACCCAGAGTGAGATCCAGGCACTCCGCAAGGTGACGTACCATGATGTCCTGGTGGCCGTCACCGGGGCCGAGGCCGGCGATGTGCAGGAACACGTCTTCCTATGGATGAACGGTCAGTCGGCTTCCAGGTCATAATGCGATAATAACGGCGTATCGTTGAGAACAACAGATGGAAAACGTTCTCTGTGCTCTATTATCCCACCCAGGTGACCCGTGTCCTCAGCCAGCACAAGTCAATGCTTCAGGGCTTCACCCTTGCACCCCATTCACCACACTCAACTACTTTGACGGGAGCAAAGCTGGTTTCGGCATCTTCGTTGTGTGCTTGTTCCTGTTCCCAGTGGGTCAGTGGTCCTTATATCTTCACAGATCTATTGCATCAACATGAAGTATTGCTGTTTGAAATGCCATCTGTGATGTTCTTAGTGTTCATTGGAGATTATTTTGACTCTATCCCTACAGTGAGCCTTATTGTGGCTTGTATGGTGGCGTATATCCGTAAGGCCAGGTACAAAAGGTTTAAGAAGAGAAGAATGGCAGTGAAGGGAACAGAAGAGCCTGCTTCTGGGATCATGGGTAGGAGACTTCGGTCGCTGTAAAGCCCCTTCTTTATTTCTTGCTTGCTTTATTTCTTTCTAGCTATCTTTCTCTCATTTTTGCTTTGTTTCTCAATGACTTTCAGTCTCTTTTCTATCTCCCTTACACTGTAAGTCAAAAGTGACCTACAGATATATGTTTTCTGTATCTACAAGTATATGTACATACATATAGATACACACACACACACACACGCACACACACACACACACACACACACACACACACACACACACACAACACACACACACACACACACACACACACACACACACACACCACACACACACACACACACACACACACACACACACACACACACACACACACACACACACACACACACACACACATATATATATATATATATATATATATATATATATATATATATATATATATATATATATATATATATATATATATATATATAAATATATATATAAATGCATATATGTCTATATGTAATTTATGTGTAGGTTAGCAGTTAGTTGTCTTAAGTCAGCTCAAGGTCACCTCCAGATGGATGCTGGATATTGGGTGAAACTAAACCCTTAATCTTCCAGCTGGGCCTCTAACCCCCTGACCACAGCACTATCCTCTTCTTACATTCTCTGTTCCTTTTTTTAATGCAATGTCCCGTTAGCTGAATAACCTTGGGCCCCACTCCCTCTCCCCCTCCCTGACCCCTCTCAGCCTACGAGTGGTGCGGTCATAAAAAGCCCCTGCAGTCCGTCAGTGTGGAGGTCAACGAGAAGAGGAGGGTGCAGGTGTTTGACCATGCTGGCTCGGTCCTCCGCAGCCTCAACCTTGGCAGCCAGACCAGCCTGAAGATCCTTCTCTCCAATGACCAACAGCAGAAATTACTGCTGCTCAAAGTACCCAAAGAGTACGACCTGGTGAGTCCACGCATTGAGATGGCGTTGGTCTATGCCTGCAGATATAGGCTGCCCCCTAGAAATGAAGGAAAGAAATGTAAAAAAAATCTGCGTTTCAATTTGAACAAAGTGAAGGTGCGAGGAATTACAGTGGCTTCATCAGATTCAGATTCATAATAGGTCATTCTGCATCCATCAGCCAATCACAAGCCTGTTGTGTTCCCTCTCCTGCCACACAAGGTGCTGTTCTTTGAAGACGAAAACAAGCGAGCGGAGCTGGTGAGGCAGCTGAACCCCGAGGCGGAGGGGTCAGGCCAGCAGATCGCCTTGACGCCGATGAGAGAGAAGGACATCCTGGGAGAGGCGCTGACCAGAGAACAGCGGGCTCAGATCGTGGAAACATTCATCCGCCATGCTTTCTCTGAGGTAACAGCGCTCACCTGGTCTCATATTCCCGACGCAGCGGCAGAACACGTAGCCGCTCCGGCCGTGGTCACGGTGTCGGCGTCAGCGTTTGTTTGAGGTCAGACCTCAGGCTGAGAGAACAGATTGGGGCCTTTACCTTGACCTCAGTGGGTTCTGTGGACAGGCCCGGCTGACGTGGGTGATATCGTTAATGTCAACACAGTGAAATGCGATGTAATCCCTGCCGTTTTCGGGCCCGCTGCAGGTGCTGGAGATAGAGAAGCGAGACGCGGGGAACATGAGCGGCACGGCCCGCCATAAGACCCGGCAGGTCCTGCAGTGTGAGCTGGCGGCCACCGAGCTGGCCGACGCTCTGGGCCTCAAGCCAGACTCCCTGTTTGTGGACTCCATGTTCACACTGGCCGATAAAGATGGCAACGGATATCTGTCCTTCCAAGAGTTCCTGGATGTCATCGTTATCTTCATGAAGGGTAAAGTGAATCACATGAGAGGATACACGTGGTCGTGAGACAAAGTCCTCCGCCTGGTTTGAGGTGATCTTACTGTTGGACTCGTGTTTGACTGTTATGTGTCTGTCTAGGATCCCCAGAGGAAAAGTCCAAGCTGATGTTCTCCATGCATGACATCGCTGGCAATGGTTTCTTATCCAAGGAGGACTTCACCAGGATGCTCAGGTGCTGTCGTTGTTGTCGTTGTTGTCGTTGTTGTCGTTGTTGTCATTGTTGTCGTTGTCTGTGTGGTACCAACAGACTTTCGTGTGCAGTGACAATGTACTACCAGTTGTAAGATCATTGTCTCTCTTTCTCTCTCGCTCTCTCTCTGTTTCTCTCGCTCTCGCTCTTGCTCTCTCTATCTCTCTCTGTTTCTCTCTCTCTCTCTCTCTCTCTCTCTCTCTCTCTCTCTCTCTCTCTCTCTCTCCCTCTCTCTCTCTCCTCTCTCCCTCTCTCTCTCTCTCTCTCTCTCTCTCTGTACACTGCAGGTCGTTCATTGAAATCTCCAATGGCGCTCTGTCTAAGAGCCAGGTGGACGAGGGGATACTGGCCATGCTGAAGACGGCTGGCTTCGAAGACAAGGAGCTAATCACCTGGGAGGACTTTCATTTCCTCCTTCGGGACCACGAGAATGAGCTGCAGTTCTCCGAGCTCAATGTCAAAGGTTTGGAAGGAAACCCGTTCAACTCCAACGTCTTTAGGTGTCACCTTCTCAGTAGGAAGTAGATGAAATGCAGTTGTAGTGAAAGACGTCGATCCTTATCAGAGAGAGCAAAGGAAAGTGTTGCTTCTTGCGTCCCCGTTTGAACACGCCATGTATGTTGTGTGTGTTGTGTGTGTTGTTTGTGTTGTCTGTATTTTGTGTGTTGTGTTTGTTGTGTGTGTTGTTTGTCTTGTGTTTTGTGTGTGTTGTGTTTGTTGTGTGCGTTGCGTGCGTTGTGTGTGTTATGTGCGTTGTGTGCGTTGTCCGCGTTGTGTGTGTGTGCGTTGCGTGCGTTGTGTGTGTTATGTGCGTTGTGTGTGTTGTGTGTGTTGTGTGCGTTGTGTGCGTTGGGTGTGTTGTGTGTGTGTTGTGTTTGTTGTGTGTGTTGTGTGTTTTGTGTGTGTTGTATATGTTGCATTTGTGTGTACGTTGTGTGTGTGTTGTGTGTGTTGGGTGTGTTGTGTGCGTTGTGTGCGTTGTATGTCTTGTGTGTGTTGTGCGTTGTGTGTGTTGTGTGGTTGTGTGTGTTGTGTGTGTTATGTGTGTGTGTTGGGTGTGTTGTGTGTGTTGTGCGTTGTGTGTGTTGTGTGTATTGTGAGCGTTGTGTGCATTGTGTGTGTTGTGCTTTGTGTGTGCTGTCTGTGTTGTGTGTTGTGTCTGTTGTGTGCGTTGTGTGTGTTGTGTGTTTTGTGTGTGGTGTGTGTTGTGTGCGTTGTGTGCGTTGTGTGTTGTGTGTGTTGTGTGTGTTGTGGGTTGTGTGCGTTGTGTGCGTTGTGTGTTTTGTGTGTTGTGTGCGTTGTGTGTGTTATGGGTTGGGTGTGTTGTGTGCGTTGTGTTTCTTTGTTTATCGAGCAGGAATGGAGCAGCAGGGGAAGAAGAGGTTCAGTCGAGAACAACGTGTCTCCTTCATCTGCCCGGCCAACAGGTACCAGGCCAAAGGGAAGTAGAGGCTAAAGTAAATTAAAGGCTAAAGTAAAGTAGAGGCCAGGGTGAAGTAGAGGCTAAAGTAAAGTTAATGCTAAAGTAAAGTAGAGGCCAGAGTAGAGTAAAAGCTAGAGTAAAGTAGAGGCTGAACGTAAAGTAGAGGCCAGAGCTAAAGTAAAAGCTAAAGTAGAGGCTGAAGTAAAGTAGAGGCCAGAGTAAAGTAAAGGCTAAGGCAAAGTCCAGTGTACTGATTCACACTCTTGTGAATTTTATTTCTTAAGCCTCAAACAAGGGGTGCAACGCCTAGACAAATTCACAATTTTGCATCCAAATGAGTGAGGTCATATCTTACAGTGATACTAAAAATAGTCATTAGCAGAGGATTAGAGATGGTTCCGGGGTACCAAGCGTGTCTCTGAAACATTGTCCACATGTTTCAGCACCAACGAGACGGTGAGACAGGAGCTACGCAGGCGGCAGAGGAAGAAGTGAGTATTTAGATGAGTGATGGCTTCTGCAGCAATCAATTCCTCCATTCATTGATCTGAACACATGCTTCGATTATTTAAGGTACATTTTGGTCGCCACATCATGTCAAAGTGAAAGGCCGGGTACTAAGTCCATCTCGATGTGTTGTCAGGTCATCCCTGGCATCCCCTAAGGTCTACGTGAAGCCAAGGCGAGATCACTATGAGCGAAACCCGATCCAGCAGAAGATCCAGGAGTTCAAGCGCTTTGTGGAGAACTACCGCCGCCACATCGTTTGTTTCCTCGTGGTCTACGGCATCGTGGCCGGTGTGATCATCGAGAGATGCTACCGTGAGTCGACCTGTTGTTTGACTATCTCAACCTGTGAGTTCAATGCAGTGTGATTAAATGTGATCTATTTGGGGGAGGTCTTTATCCAACGTCTCAGAATACTGTGAGTGAATCTGTAGTCTTAGTCAGGGCAGTGGCCCCGTATTGCTCCATGACAGCCCATTTAAAGGTGATATCATGTTTTTTCGACTTTTCCCTTTGCTTTAGACTGCTATATGACTTATGTATACATTTGTTTACGTTTTAGCAGTTTTGCGACTGCTAAGCTAGAAAATTCTAAGCCCCATTCGCGCCCACTGAGAACTCCCCTCAATAAGTGCGTCAAACAGCTTGTTTGCGCTCAAACTTTAATGCCGCCTGCGTAGCTCCTGTCTCGCCATCTCGTTGGTGCTGAAACATGTGGACAATGTTTCAGAGACACGCTTCGTACCCCGGAACTATCTCAAGTCCTCTGCTAATGACTATTTTTAGTATCACTGTAAGATATGACCTCATTCATTTGGATGCAAGTGAATCGGTGCACTGGACTTCACCATAGCCTTTACTTTACTCTGGCCTCTACTTTACTTCAGCCTCTACTTTACTTTAGCCTTGACTTTACTCTGGCCTCTACTTTGCATTAGCCTCTACTTCACTTTCGGAAAAGTGTGACGTCAACCTGCAGTGGTCGCTGCTGAAGTCCTGCATCCCGGCTACCTGCAATGTTTACAACTTCTCGGGGGTTTGCAGACACATGCAAAAAGCGTTCGACCAATAGTAATATAGTGGGCGTGCTGATCAATCACAGCACACTGGGCTACTCGGGAGGGAGAACGTTTTTGAAAGACGCTGTAATTGGATTTGCAGAAAGGAACGGTGTGAGAGTAATAAGGGGTATTTCTAACCTACAGGCATGTAACCCTATTCTAGTAGTACCCCTAAATGCAATTATTAACTCATTAAAAACCACGATATTGTATCTTTAACCTTGGTCCTCGGTCAACTCCTATGTGCCTCCGCCCCACGGCGTCCAGACTACGCTCTGCAGGCGGACGCGTCTGGTGTCCCAGAGACCTCAATGGTGGGGATCATCGTGTCACGGGGCTCCGCCGCCGCCATCTCCTTCCTGTTCCCCTACATGCTGCTCACCGTGTGCCGCAACCTCATCACACTGCTGCGGGAGACCTTCCTCAATCGCTACATCCCCTTCGACACCGCCATCGACTTCCACCGCTTCATGGCCATGACGGCCATCCTGATGTCAGGTAGTGGATCACTCCGCTGTCACGTCGGTGGCATTAATTAGAACATGGCGAGATGGGCTCCGGTGGTTCGACCTTGCGCCGCTTGTGTTGTCATAACCTAACCTTGTCTCCTCCTCCTCCATCATAGTTATTCACAGCCTGGGTCACGTGGTCAACCTATACATCTTTGCCATCAGTGACCTTAACATCCTTGTCTGCCTCTTCCCCAAGGTGTTGGTCAACAATGGGTAATTGGAAATAATACATATATATATTTATATGTACGTCCATGCAAATATATAAGGAGCATTTAGCGATTTTTTTTATTTTCTTTCTTCTCAGATCTGAACTTCCGTTAAAGTGGTACTTTTGGTTCTTTCAAACGGTGCCAGGTAATGTGTGAAGAGTGAAGAGTGATGTTGGCTCCACAGTAGAACTACAAACCCCAAAGGCCCTGTGGTTGGTTGTAGTTCTGCTTTATGACCATCTTGCACCTTTGTTTCAGGCATGACTGGCGTCCTGCTGCTCTTCGTGCTGGCCTTCATGTACGTGTTCGCCTCCCATGTCTTTCGTCGCATAAGCTTCCGTGGATTCTGGATTACACATTACCTCTACGTTGTGGTGTACATTCTTGTAAGTAGATATCCCCCGGGCATTGAGGCAAGGCAAGGCAAGGCAACTTTTTTTATGTAGCAGTTTTCATACACAAGGCATACTCAAAGTGCTTCACGTATTAACATTGTCATACAATAAAATAAAATAAAAGATTAGTAAAAGAAAACATATGCAAAATAAAAAAGTTAAAAAGGCATTTTAGTACTAAAATAGAAAATAAATGCAAAGTTAAAAAAAAAGTCTTCAGTCTTGTTTTAAAGGTGCTCAGAGTTGGGGCAAGTCTTAAATCCTCAGGGACTTTGTTCCAGCTATTTGTTGCATAGTAACTAAATCCTGCTTTCCCATGTTTCATGTTTACTCTGGGGATAATTAACAGATTGGTCTCAGAAGATCTTAGTGGTCTAGAAGGCTTATGTAGTGGAAGCATATCAGTTAAATATTTTGGGCCTAAACCATGAAGGAATTTAGAGGTTAGCAACATGATTTTAAAATCAATTCCCTGACCTACAGGAAGCCAATGTAACGATTTAAGAATTGGTGTATGTTCGAATTTTTAGCAGCAGCAGCATTCTGAACAAGCTGAAGCTTCCTCAGAGTTTGTTTTGGGAGACCTGTAAGGAAACCATTGCAGTAATCAAGCTTACAAGTGATAAAGGCATGCACAAGTTTTTGTAAGTCTTCGGTGGACATGAGCCCTCTGAGTCTTGTTACATTTTTAAGGGTGGGTAATATGCAGATATTTTGTAACTGATTTGATGTGATCGTCGAAAATATAAATCTGAATCCATGATAACCCCTAGATTTCTGGCTTAGATTGAGGTTTTCAGGGACAGAGAGTGAAGGTGTTGGGTTAAATTAAGCCTTTCCGTTTTAGAACCAAATACAATTATCTCAGTTTTGTCCTTATTTAGTTGAAGGAAATTTCAGCACATCCATTCTTTCACTTGCCCAATGCACTGGCACAGCAGATCTATGGGCCGATAGTCATTTGGTGATAGCGATACATAGATTTGCGTGTCATCAGCATAGCAATGATGGTCAATATTGTTATTTTGCATGATTTGCCCTAGTGGGAGAATGTAAAGATGTGAAAAAAGAGGGGTCCTAAGATCGAAACCTTGTGGGACTCCACATGTCACGTTGGTTGATTCTGATACAAAGTCGCCAATGGAAACAAAGTAGTTCCTATTTTGTAGGTAGGACCTGAACCAATTTAAGACTGTGCCTGAAAGCCCGAACCCAGTTTACCAACCTTTCCAGGAGTATTGTATGGTCTACTACAGTGTCGAATGCAGAACTGAGATCAAGCAGCATTAGTATTGGGGTTTTGCCAGAATCTGTGTTAAGACAGATGTCGTTTACAACTTTAATAAGGGCGGTCTCAGTGCTGTGCAGGGGTCGAAATCCTGATTGGAAGGTGTTATAGCAACCAGGTGATGCCTGGAAATGATTAAGTTGCTGGAGGACAACTTTCTCAATGATTTTACTTATGAAGGGTAGATTTGATATTGGTATGTAGTTGTTAATACTGTAATAGAGGCATCTAGGCTCCGCTTTTTTAAAAGGGGTTTAATAACTGCAGTTTTCAAAGCTTTCGGGAAATTGCCTGACTGGAGAGAGTTGTTAACTATCTGCAATATGTCTATTGCTAGGCAGTCGAAAACATAAAAAAAGAGGTTGGTAAAGAGGTTGGTGGGTAAAGTATCAAGGCAACAGGTGGATGGCTTTAGTTGTGTCACAGTTTCCACAAGAGTTTGAGAGTCTATAACATTAAAGCATGCCATCCTTGCAACGCTACTTTTGCCTGAACAGGGTGGTAGTCCAACATTATTGTTTGAAGTGGAGATATTGATGGCGCGTCTGATGCCTTCAATTTTATCAGTATAAAAGCTGCAAACTCATTGCATTTCTGCGTGGAATGGAGATCAGGTGGAATTTGTGTTGGGGGGTTGGTCAGTCTGTCAACAGTTGCAAATAGGGTTTTTGCATTATTAGTATTGGTTTTAATGATATTGGAGAAAAATGTTTCTCTAGCACTTTTTAAGTCTAAATTATAGGCACAGAGGCTTTCTTTATAGATATCATGGTGAATATGAAGTTTTGTTTTACGCGCCAGATGCGTTCAACCCCTCCTGCATTCTTTTTTTCTGTGCTGTTACAGAAGCAGCTTTTCTCCAGGATGCCTTTTGCTTTCAAGAAATCGTTTTAACCTTATAAGGTGCAATGACATCTATGACTTTCAAAAATGTTCAAATTAAAAGTTTTCTACAAGATCATCAGCAGAACCTGGGTTGAGAGGAGGTAGCAAGGAGATGGCCCTTTTAAAAAGTACATTAGAATCTTCATTGATATAACCGTTTTTTTGACAGTAATTTGATTTTGTCTGTATGTCGGGAATAAAAGATATGCTAAAGAAAACACAAAAGTGGTCGGACAAGAAAGGATCAGTCACGGAAAGATCAGAAACATTGAGGCCCTTTGTGATAACCAGGTCTAGAGTGTGCCCCTTACAATGAGAAGCCTATTTCACATGTTGAGACAGTTCAAATGTGTCCAAAATGGTAAAAAAAAAGCTCAAATACCAGAAGACAAAAGTACCATATTAATCCCAGATGGGAAGTTAACAGCAGCAGAAATACAGGACAGGAATAAGTACATCAAAAATAAGATAAATACCATTTGTAAATATGAATATACAAAAGGAAACCTATATAGCCTACTTGAAATTACCATGGCAAAGGACGATGCCAGACTCCACCTAGGGGACTTTTATAGGACCCCTCCAGATGAGGGTGCAGCGTGGAGGGGATCTACGGTTCATTGGAAGGTTTAAAGATGATGATGTATGGCCTGGTGCTCCCTGTTGCAATGCAGGAGACCTCTTACCCAGTGTGTGGAGATGGCTGGTTTAACCTGTGCACACTGATGGGTCAATGCATAAATGGTGTGCAGCCTCACCCAGCCCCAGAGCCCAATCTGACTCGGCCAGTGGAGGCTGCTGAAACCGGCCATCCTCTCTCCCAGATTGACCTTTGGCCTTGTGGTTCTTTGCTCCCCACCAGACGGTGGTCCACGGCAGCTTCGCCCTGCTACAATCACCCCGCTTCTACATCTATCTGATCCCCCCGGCACTCATCTTCCTCCTGGACAAGCTGATCAGCCTGAGCAGGAAGAAAGTGGAGATCCCCGTCCTCAGGGCGGAGCTACTGCCCTCAGGTGAGGTCTAGGTCAGGTGAGGTCATGTGAGCTCTACGTCAGGTGAGGTCTATGTCAGGTGAGGTCTAGGTCAGGTGAGGTCTAGGTCAGGAGAGGTGAGGTGAGGTCTATGTCAGGTGAGGTCTAGGTCAGGTGAGGTCAGGTGAGGTCTACGTCAGGTGAGGTCAGCTGAGGTCTAGGTCAGGTGAGGTCTAGGCCAGGTGAGGTGAAAGGTCAGGTGAGGTGTACGTCAGGTGAGGTCTAGGTCAGGTGAGGTCTATGTCAGGGGAGGTGTACGTCAGGTGAGGTCTACATCAGGTGAGATCTACGTCGCTGCCCTGTCTCCTAACAGGATGACTTTCTTCTTAGAATCGGTTCAAAACCAGTTTCTATACGTCTGGTTTGAGCATTACATTACATACTTCTAATTACACATTTAGGTCTCAGTATGTGTCCCAATCTTTTATTAGAGAAGGACAGTTTTACCTTCCATCCCTCCTTCTGCGCTGCCGCCCTGCAGGGGTCACCCACCTGGAGTTCAAGCGGCCCCAGGGCTTCGTGTACCGCTCAGGCCAGTGGGTCCGCATCGCCTGCCTGATGCTGGGCACTGACGAGTACCACCCCTTCACCCTGACCTCGGCCCCCCACGAGGAGAACCTCAGCCTGCACATCCGTGCCGTGGGGCCCTGGACCAGCCACCTGCGGGAGCTCTACACGGAGGACCGCCTGGTGGAGCTGGGCTTCCACCCGAAGGTGCCCTGCGCCTCTCCTGACCCTCAGTTAGCCTTGGGCTAGCCTGCTAGCCTGACGTTTTCCGGCCACAGCCCACGTGACACGGCCACATCGGGCCCTCGCAAAGTACTGTGGTGGAATTTCTGAGCCCAAAATAGACCTGAGTGCTATTTGAAGAGATGATACAGCTACTTTGCTACGTTGCTACATTGCTACGTTGCTTCGTGCTTCGTGATCTGTGCTGTGTGCTAGGTACTTTGTGCTTTGTGTTTTGTGTACGTTTGGGCTAGACAATGACTTTAGGTCCTTTTAGATATTTTTGGCTGGAGTAGAATAATGAGAAGGTAGGGGTTAGGCATCTCAATCCAAGGTAGCCTGACTGTTGGGCTGAAACACTCCTAAGCAGAAGCCTCCCTTGGTCTGGTTGCATGGTTTGTTTCATATAATTATGATGGTTAATCTAATCTCTCTGTCTGTGGGCAGCTCTACCTGGACGGGCCCTTCGGGGAGGGCCACCAGGAGTGGATCGACTTCGAGGTGTCTGTCCTGGTGGGCGGGGGTATCGGGGTCACCCCGTTCGCCTCCATCCTGAAGGACCTGGTGGTCAAGTCCTCCAACAAGGCCAAGATCCAGTGTAAAAAGGTACATCCACTCACGTTACCACACGGAGATGTTCCACCAAAGCATCCCAGATGTTCAGAACAGGCCTAATGTTTCTTTCTTGTGAAGGTTTACTTCATCTGGGTGACGCGGACCCAGCGGCAGTTTGAGTGGGTGTCTGACATCATACGCGAGGTGGAGGAGATGGACACACTGGAGTTGGTGTCGGTCCACATCTACATCACCCAGCTGGCCCAGAAGTTTGACCTGCGCACCACCATGCTGGTAGCTCAGCCTGATTGATCTCTTCTTCATTGCATTCAATGTGTGACAATTGAAAAGGTTATGTACAGAGGCACAGAGGAAACTGCTATTACTACAAAACTACAAATGGGTTCTGCACATCAGTTTTGCAGGGCCTATAAATTAATTGTATCTATTAATTCTTATTTTTGTGTTTCTCATCAAACTAAGATGGGATGGCTGACATTACAGCAAAGGGTGTGACATCAGAAAGTATAGGACAGTAGTATCATTAAAAGAGATAAGAAAACAGAATAAAGCTATAGAAAAACAGAATAAAGCTAAATGCAAATGGAGGTATTCCAATATTTACATCATCTCAGACTACTTGAGCTGTAGGCCGCCCTCTATTGCAGATCAGCCCCCTGAATCAAGACAGGAACGTTCTAACATTAAGACACCATTGTTCATTTCAACATTTTTAGCCCATGCATTATTATTGCTCAAAAGGGTCGTGGTTAAGCGGCAGCTGCTGAGTTTTTTGGTAACAGGCCATGACACAGCTGAGCCTCTGTCAACAAAGATATTTATCTATTAAAAAATGGTGTGTGTGTGTGTGTGTGTGTGTGTGTGTGTGTGTGTGTGTGTGTGTGTGTGTGTGTGTGTGTGTGTGTGTGTGTGTGTGTGTGTGTGTGTGTGTGTGTGTGTGTGTCTGTCTGTCTGTCTGTGTGTGTGTGTCTGTCTGTGTCTGTGTGTGTGTGTGTGTGTGCTGTGTGTGTGTGTGTGTGTGTGTGTGTGTGTGTGTGTGTGTGTGTGTGTGTGTGTGTGTGTGTGTGTGTGTGTGTGTGTCTGTGTGTGTGTGTGTGTGTGTGTGTGTGTGTCTGTGTGTGTGTCTGTGTGTGTGCGTGCGTGTGTAGTATGTGACCGAGCGCCACTTCCAGAAGGTGTGGAACCGGAGTCTGTTCACAGGCCTGCGCTCCGTCACCCACTTCGGCCGTCCGCCCTTTGTGGCGTTTTTGAGCTCCTTGCAAGAGGTGCACCCAGAGGTGGGTCCCCTCCCCCCCGCTGCCCACACATCCCCTCGATGGGCTGGTCCAGCAGATGGTGGTAATGTAGCAGATATGAACGCCATAGAACTCAATAGAAGAAGATGATGAGGTCCCAACTTCTGAGCGGACTGGGAGCTTCTCCTTTATGTAGGAATGTATCCAGTGAACAGCCATTCTGGAAAAAGCGAACTTGTTTGCAACAAAAAGAAGCTGTATTGATAAATTGCCTGTGGATCGGTTTTGGTGAAAAAAATGGCGAGGTGACCGGGGAGAAACAACGTGCAAATGTCTCGCCTCTGATTGACTAACAGCACTGTCCGTCACAGTTATAAAACAATTACACTTCCAGAGATACTCAGGGAGAGGGAGAATGAGAGAGAGACACACAGAGAGAGGGAGACGGAAAGAGAGAGAGGGAGAAGAAGAGAGAGACACACAGACAGAGGGAGAAGGAGCGAGAGAGAGAAAGAGAGTGAGAACGAGAGAGACACAGAGAGAGGGAGAACGAGAGAGACACACACAGAGAGATCTCTCGGCCAAGAAAGAAGAGTTGAGGTCGAAATGGTTGGATTCAACATTCATTCACCGTGACCACGGCCCTGGCACTCCCACGACTCCCGTCGCATCGCGGTCACCATGAGCACACCACGTTCACCGTGGCCGCGGCCCGGGCACTCGTGCGACTCCCGGCCGGATGGACTCCCGGCCAGATCGACTCCCGCGTTACCCCGGCCGCGGTGCCCGTCCGCGGTCACGGTGAATTAATGTCGAACCCAAACCATTACTTCCTCAACTCTTGGCCAAGAGATTCAACGTTGATTTGTTATTGCCACAAATAGCACAGGCACAAACTTGTTCCGCAATCTTAGCACCTTGCTGTTATACCTCCTACCTGCCGAGATGGGCTCTGTGTCACCTGGCCGCAAACTCAATAGGCTACTGTCGTGGGCCGTCGCAAGCCCAATCGAGGTAGAATAACATTTTTACGTTCAGAATGCATGTGCAACTCAGAGTGACCTATCGTATTTCAAAAGAAACAAGATTAAACGGTTTCTCGGGGAATGACAACTTTAAGATAAACTGTTGCGATTCGATTTCATCAGACTCCGCTGAAGAAGTGGTGAGAAGACTCTTACTTCAGACTGTGCCTCTCAATGTAACTGGTTTTATTCACAGCACAGTTAAAAAAAATTAATGATCGCACGCTAGTTGGTCCTTTTTTGGGCTGGTTGAAATCATTTGAAAAACACACATTTTATTCATAGAAGGACTGCCTACTGCTGCCGACTGCCTAGAGAGTTAGGCCTATCCTAGCGATAGATTGAAACCTTTCTCTCCACCACCTTAGTCAATGTATGGTCTGGGACGTGTGCTCATAAGACATCTCACTATGTCTTCTTTTATTGGGTGTTTTTGCCAGGTTCATAAAATGGGCGTGTTCAGCTGTGGACCTCCGGGACTGACCAAGAACGTGGAAAAGGCCTGCCAACAGATGAACAAGAAGGACCAGGCCCACTTTGTACATCACTACGAGAACTTTTAACCCCAGCGCCTGGCTCACCAGAGAGTCGGAGATGGATAGAGGAAGTCCAATTTAGAGTAGAAACAAATGCAGTCTTTCCAATGGAAGATAAGCTGATATTCAAGAAATGTGGGTTTGCAAGTTGAAATTCACATTATTTCTCAATGCTTTACGTCTCCTTCTCAGTGCCTTACCCTTTCATAAAACTATTGTATGGAATTTTAACATAGTGGTGTGCTGTTTAAACCACGGAAATAAGAGCGACTAAATAAAGTGCCTTTTACATTAACTGAAATGAGTTGAAGGAGTTTGTACTGTAACTGAATGGGCATCTTCTATAACTCTTGGTTATATACAAGCTACAAGGAGTTTAATGAAGTGATATATTCTATAATATATAAGTAAGATACTATAATATACAAGTTGAATATATATGTTTATATTCAGACAAAATACATACTGTATAATGGTATGCAGGTTTTGGTAACTGGCACAATTGGCATTCAAACCAGACCAAACAATTGTTTTTCCATCATTCAAAACTTCATTTATCATTTTAAAAATAAATAAAGTAAATAGATAAAAGATAGCAATAGATAGCATGGCTTTCCTTTATTTAATGTTATTCATTCTCTTATCTGCACCTCCTCACATGTTTAATATTTGAACGTGTTATTGCCTATTCCCAAGAAGCCGATAAGGCCGACCAGGCTCCCTTCCCGAAGCAGGTCAAACCTCTTTCTAGCCCTTGTATAGCCCTTTTCCTAGGGAGGCATTTTGATACATCACTGCAGGGAAAAACACAGGTGTAATTAATCAGTTTCATTATGGCCTTGTTCAATTTAGGGGGCCCAAGGCCTAGATATTGATCATGCTGGCTCACTGGGTGATTCATTTCTCCAGTGTTGACCCTGCTTTGACAGGCTGCAGTGAAAAGTCCCTCACAGATACAGGGCCCAGCCCTTCTCAGGCTAATACAAGACACCCGTGACTAGGGGCGGGAATCACAGGCTACCTCACAATATGACACGCGATACATGGCCCGTGATACGATAATATCAAAATGTAGCAATTCTGCAATAATCTATATATCGTTAGACAAACCTATAACAAAACATCACGATACATATATTATGATGTTTATATATCGTGATATATAAAAATATATAAACATTTGTATTCATCGTTAGACATATATACAGTGGGGCAAAAAAGTATTGAGTCAGCCATCAATTGTGCAAGTTCTCCCACTTAAAAAGATGAGAGAGACCTGTTATTTTCAGCATAGGTATAACTCAGCTATGAGAGACAAAATGAAAAAAAATCTAGAAAATGACATTGTCTGATTTTTAAAGAATGTGCAAATGATGGTGAAAAATAAGTATTCAGCATAGGTATAACTCAGCTATGAGAGACAAAATGAAAAAAAATCTAGAAAATGACATTGTCTGATTTTTAAAGAATGTGCAAATGATGGTGAAAAATAAGTATTTGGTCAATAACAAAAGGTCATCTCAATACTTTGTTACATGCCCTTTGTTGGCAATGACAGAGGTCAAACGTTTTCTGTAAGTCTTTACAAGGTTTTCACACACTGATGCTGGTATTTTGGCCCATTCCTCCATGCAGATCTCCTCTAGAGCAGTGATGTTTTTGGGCCTTCGCTGGGCAACACAGACTTTCAACTCCCTCCAAAGATTTTCTATGGGGTTGAGATCTGGAGACTGGCTAGGCCACTCCAGGACCTTGAAATGCTTCTTACAAAGCCACTCCTTTGTTGCCCGGGTGGTGTGTTTGGGGTCATTGTCATGCTGAAAGACACAGCCACGTTTCATCTTCAGTGCCCTTGCTGATGGAAGGAGGTTTTCACTCAAAATCTCACGATACATGGCTCCATTCATTCTTTCCATCACACAGATCAGACGTCCTGGTCCCTTGGCAGAAAAACAGCCCCCACAGGGTGAGATCTTGCGTGGAGCCCCAGATCGAGGGAGATTATCAGTGGTCTTGTACGTCTTCCATTTCTTAATAATTGCTCCCACAGTTGATTTCTTCATACCAAGCTGCTTATCTATTGCAGTTTCAGACTTTCCAGCCTGGTGCAGGTCTACAATTGTGTTTCTGGTGTCCTTTGACAGCTCTTTGGTCTTGGCCATAGTGGAGTTTGGAGTGTGACTGTTTGAGGTTGTGGACAGGTGTCTTTTATACTGATAAGAAGTTCAAACAGGTGCCATTAATACAGATAACGAGTGGAGGACAGAGGAGCCTCTTAAAGAAGAAGTTACAGGTCTGTGACAGCCAGAAATCTTGCTGGTTTGTAGGTGACCAAATACTTATTATCCACCATAATTTGCAAATAAATTCTTAAAAAATCAGACAATGTGATTTTCTGGATTTTTTTTCATTTTGTCACTCATAGCTGAGGTTTACCTATGATGAAAATTACAGGCCTCTCTCGTCTTTTTAAGTGGGAGAACTTGCACAATTGGTGGCTGACTAAATACTTTTTTGCCCCACTGTATATGTCTAACGATGAATACAAAATGACTGTGAAGTACTGGATTTCGGTCTTTATTCATGGTCCAAACTGACTTTTTCAGTTAATCATCTTTGGTTAGTTAACTTCCGTTCAAGAAACTAGGCCAATAGGGGTCCAATGGGAATATAATGGGAGTCAAACATTTTTGATCAACATCATTTAAGTTTAAGACCAAACAAAATAGTAAAGGGAAAAAAAATGAAGTTATATAAGCTTATGAGTTTATATAACTTAGGTGGCTGGTTCGATCCCGACCGGTAGGCAAAAATGTCTGTGGGGGGGGGGGGGGGAGTAGTTCTTCAGCACTCTCCTATGTCCCTTGAGCAAGGCCCCTAAAAACCCCCACCTGCTCCCCGGGTGCTGCACTGCGGCTGCCCACTGCTCCCGGTGTGCCGTGCACGCCATGTGTGTCCACCTCTGACAAAGTAACTCCTCTGCATGTGTTCATGGGAATTTCTCCCAAAAAGGGACAATAAAGGATAACTTTACATTACTTGATCTACTTATTAGTTTTATGACAAACACCTGTGTTTGTCGAACACATGTAAAGGGTATTTGGCCATGTCATGCTATTCTATTCATTAGGATTGTCATTAGTTTGTGTTCAGTTTGGCCGATCTAAATGTCAAAGTAAGGCAAAAAAGATAAACAGCTCAGAGAAAGAAGACTCAATCTCTCAATGAAAGCTCTGGACTTCTCACATTCTAATAGACCCAACATGCATTTCACAAGATTTGTTTACCCATTTTAGTGAGAACAAATGTGGTCCATTGGTCTGCTATTTTCGCCACAATTTTTTTTGTGGCGAGTCTTTAAAGAAGCACGCAACATTTACTCAGAAATGGTTCCTGCATCTCCTACCAGAAGGAAATATTTAATTTTCTCGTATTGTAACGTGGAAATATGTCTCATTATCTTCAAGAGATTGTGCTTATTGTAATGTTATCAATGCTACAATTCAAATAAATTCTCTCTTAATCGAGTTTCATTGAAATTAAATCTTATCTAGTCCCCTTATTTTCCTTGTATATTTGTCCAGGTTGTCTGCAAACAGCTTATCCTATGAGGAAATAATATAGACACCCACTGCCCTGTTTCAGAAAGCCTTGCACGCTTGCATTGGTATGGTAAGGTGTTACCAAAGTATTACTGAACACATTACCTATCGCTTGTATTTGTCTAGGGCTGTGTTCTGGCACGCAGGTCAAGAGAACAAGCCAAACATTTGCTAGTACGACCATAGGTAATCATACAAGAAGTGAGGCATATTTGTCGATTTTGAAATTATGAGAATCTTTTTTCGAGCAAGCTATTGACTAAGCAGAATGTAACTCTCCTGGGGACGAAGGAAATATGTCTTTAGGTGAACCTGTGAAATGTGCACCTATTTACCTGGTTAATATTGAGAAAGAATCACAAGATTGATAGTTAAGGAGGCAGTGTAAGGCAGACTCTTTTAAAAGCCAGTATAAATAAAGTAAGTAATTTAATTATGATAACACTGATAGCAGGAGATCCAAGGAATGAAGCTGTAGGCTACATTCACATAATAGTATCCAAAACAAGAAGAAGAACTTCTTTCATAAACAGCTTTGTGGTGAGCTATTATGGTGGTCAGGTAAAAGGGAATTGTGTGGATTGTATCCCAATGTCAGACAAGTATGTACATAGAATAATATATTAGTTATGTGTGTGTGTGTGTGTGTGTGTGTGTGTGTGTGTGTGTGTGTGTGTGTGTGTGTGTGTGTGTGTGTGTGTGTGTGTGTGTGTGTGTGTGTGTGTGTGTGTGTGTGTGTGTGTGTGTGTGTGTGTGTGTGTGTGTGTGTGTGTATCTGTGTGTGTGAGAGTGTGTGTTTGTGTGTGTGTGTGTGTGTGTGTGTGTGGGATGTGTGTGCGTGTGCGTGTGCGTGTGCGTGTGCGTGTGCGTGTGCGTGTGCGTGTGTGTGTGTGTGTATGGTTTTCTTGCCCTTGTGCTGGCTTGGGTAAAGGGGTGTGTGCATGTGTGTGTGTGTGTGTGTGTGTGTGTGTGTGTGTGTGTGGGTGTGTGTGTGTGTGTGTGTGGTGTGTGTGTGTGTGTGTGTGTGTGTGTGTGTGTGTGTGTGTGTGTGTGTGTGTGTGTGTGTGTGTGTGTGTGTGTGTGTTTGTCGGTGTGTCGGTGTGTCGGCGTCGGTATACACGTTTGCAATTCTTCAGCTTGCTATTTCTCGATATCAAACTGCACCCTCTTCTGGTAAAAAGCCAAAATGCCTCAATGCAACATTAAGGAATAATACAAAATGAGTAGACGCGTACAGTATTATACATTACCGTAGTTATTTCATTATTACTCTGTCCAGTAAACTGTATGTTGCTAATGACTCACTGCCTTTGCTTTTCCTAATTTTCTCTGTTCCCCTAAAACACGCTGATTATGAATATATTTATATTTCGCCATTTAAATATCGCTTCTTGTTTAAAGCCTTGGCAGTGATATGCTTCATGCCTTAATCAAGGATGAGCATTAATAAGTAGAGGGAGGACCATATCTGTCCTGTGGGCTTTTCCTATTGGTCGGCCTCCTCTGGGTACTGTGGTCAGAGGTCGCTCCGCTAGTATTTAGTGATTAACTGCCACATGCACCGCTGTCTGTGTGGTGTTGGTGCGTCTGAGGTGGCTGTTTGATAAAGCGTTTCAAGTGATTTACTTTCCTCCAAATCAAATAAATCGGAGTTAACTATACCCGAATGCATGTTTGGACGTTGGGGCTACCAGATTAGGCACAGAATGATTGTCTTGAATGTCATGAAACAGACATATGTCTGTGAATTCATTAAGCAGCGTGTATTAGCCAACCTGGCAGCCTGGCTAATCTTCTTAGTGTCTGTAAGTAGCCAGTTAGGACGGGACCGCTGTCCAGATCTGTCTGCTCCTGTCCCAGATCCGTCACAACACCCAGAAGGACGTCTGGGCTGAGACATGCACATCCCTCCGCTCGGGGGGCGAGTGGCCGTGGCGGTGGAGGAGGCGCTGGCGGGCCTGCTGGACAGGAAGATGTTCGGCTCCAAGAGGTGGTTGGTGAAGAGGCGCAGGAGGCAGCTTCAGCGGCAGTACCGGGCGGGCCGCCTGAGGCCCTGCAGCAGGAAGAGGAAACGCTGGACGGCCGGGATCCTGACGCAGCACCGGGAGCGCATCCTGAAGGAGCTGGACGTGAGCATCGTGCTGCCCTACCTGGTGTACAACAAGGTGTTCTCGCTGGCCGAGTACACCGAGATCCTGGGCCAGGCGTCCAGCCGACGGCGAGCCGAGGTGTTCCTGGAGCGCCTGTCCTCCAAGGGGCCTGGCGCCTTCTACTGCTTCTGCTCGGTGCTGGAGGAGGTGCGGCCGCAGCTGCTCACCTGCTTCCTGCTGGACGGGGAAGGTACAGACCCTCACCGGGGACGTGTGTGTCGTGTGTTGAGTGAGAGCGGGTGGGTGGGGGAGGAACTCAGAGGAAGGCCTGATTGAGGATCTATCAGAGAGAAAATCAGTTTTCCTAAGGATGGTGCTGCCTCGCCCCCCAGCCAGGAGAAATATTACCCTGAATCTGTACCAATCGGGGGATTTGCTCCCACTGCTAGCCCTGCTAGCACTGCTAGCTAGCTTACGACAACATATGGCCAACTGGCCATGCCTGCTGCTGTCTGTTTCCAACACTGCCTGCTTCATAACCTAACATCATGAACATATAAACACATTTTACAAGAAATGTGTGAGCTCTCTTACAGGCAGTAGGATCCCCCAGCTAAGAACGGGCTCCAGTTACTCTGTAGAACGAGCTGGACATGGGGGTTAAAAGTCTGTTTGGTTTTAAACGCAGTTGGTGGATTGTTTTGTGTCTCCAGATGGTGACCTGAGGAGAGGGAAGAAGGGGGGTCTGCTTGACCCCATTATGATGTCCAGAGATCCCCACTCTGGGGGGAAGCCTCTGAGCACTCCCCCCATGCCCCGAGACCCTCTGCTGGACTCCAGGTAGGAGGATGTGTTGAAGTAGTTCCTGCGTTGTGTGCTGGGTGTTGGTAGTCGACGACTACTTAAGGATTTAAATTGACTTTAAATATAATATAAATTGATTCTAAATGTAAAAACATAATTGATAACAGATTATATTGGCCGTTCACTTCAAAGTGTTGAATCCTATGTGATGGCTTGCATTGGTTCAGTGTTGTTGTTTTTTTTTGTCTCAATATGAGCACAAAAAGAGCCTCTATGCCTGCGCTGGAAACGCAGGACAGCATTTAATTTGGAAACCAAATCTCCCCTGTCGTTCCTCTTTAGTTTTGAGTGCCATCCGTGGAGTTATTTGGTAAACAAATCCCGTCGATATGTAAACACTATTAAATCACTGCCCACGGGTCAATAACGATACGTGATACGGCACCCGCAGTAAACATAAGCAGAACACGCAGGCCCAGCGATTCTCCCAAACGCTGCGTCGGCTGATGACGGCAGTGCAGGACTGAGCAGCCGGCGATGTGCCGACCGGAGCACATCCTGCTACAGGGGTCCTTCCAGGTCGCCACTGTCACCGCGCCGGGCCCTGACGAGCCGGAACGACTAGTCACCGACAGTTTGTCCCTCTAGATGTTTGGCCCCCTTGGGGCTATTTCCCCATCAACTGGGACAAAGAGAGAGAGAGAGAGAGAGAGAGAGAGAGAGAGAGAGAGAGAGAGAAGAGAGAGAGAGAGAGAGAGAGAGAGAACGAGAGGAGAGACGAGAGGAGAGAGAGAGAGAGAGAGAGAGAGAGAGAGAGAGAGAGAGAGAGAGAGAGAGAGAGAGAGAGAGAGAGAGAGAGAGAGAGAGAGAGAGAGAGAGAGGGAGAGAGAGAGAGAGGGGGGGAGGGAGAGGAGAGGAGGAGAGGAGAGAGAGAGAGAGAGAGAGGGAGAGAGAGAGAGAGAGAGGAGGAGAGAGAGAGAGAGAGAGAAGAGAGAGAGAGAGAGAGAGAGAGAGAGAGAGAGAGAGAGAGAGAGAGAGAGAGAGAGAGAGAGAGAGAGGGGAGGAGGGAGAAAGACAGAGAGAGCTATACCGAGAGAAAGGGATACAGAGAGAAAGAGAAAGAAAGAGAGGAAGGGAGGATACAGAGAGAGAGAGAGAGGAAAGAAAGAGAGAGAGAGAGAGAGAGAGAGAGAGAGAGAGAGAGAGAGAGAGAGAGAGAGAGAGAGAGAGAGAGAGAGAGAGAGAGAGAGAGAGAGAGAGAGAGAGAGAGAGAGAGAGAGAGAGAGAGAGAGAGGGAGAGAGAGAGAGAGAGAGAGAGGAGAGAGAGTGAAGAAGGGATACACAGAGAGGGACAGAGAGTGAGAGAGAGACACACACAGAGACTGAATTAAGACATTGAGCTAGAGATATGTAGAAAGAGAAGTGAGTAATAGGGACAAAGAGAGAGAAGAGAGAGAGAGAGAGAGAGAGAGAGAGAGAGAGAGAAGAGAGAGAGAGAGAGAGAGAGAGAGAGAGAGAGAGAGAGAGAGAGAGAGAGAGAGAGAGAGAGAGAGAGAGAGAGGGGGGGGGGGGAGGAGGAGGGAGAAAGACAGGGAGAGAGCGAGAGCTATGCCGAGAGAGAGGGATACAGAGAAAGAGGGGAAGAAAGAGAGGAAGGGAGGAGAGAGAGACAAATGGAAGTGATACAAAGAGAGAGAGAGAGAGAGAGAGAGAGAGAGAGAGAGAGAGAGAGAGAGAGAGAGAGAGAGAGAGAGAGAGAGAGAGAGAGAGAGAGAGAGAGAGAGAGAGAGAGAGAGAGAGAGAGAGAGAGAGAGAGAGAGAGAGAGAGAGAGAGAGAGGGTGCAGGGGAGGAGGCTGAGGGGAAGGGACAGACTTGCTCGATGCTCCCCAGACCGTTAAAGAGCCTCTTTTCTGGCTGACAGCCGAGTCAGCGTGGCCACCCCTACCCGGCGCTCTGGCCTGTGAGAGCGTTGACACACAAAGACAGGTTGACAGAAACACATCAACACACACACACACACACACACACTTACACACACTTAGACACATATAGCCCAGGACCATGGTAGCGCCACACGATGCTCATGCTCAGCAAGCCCCCGCCAGAGATGCAGTGCTCTAGCCAGGCCATGTAAGTGCATCTGTTTTGTCGTTGCTTTCAGTGCTTAAACCTGAGCTATGGGAATATATTGTAATTATAGGGGCCTCATCATTTATAAGTTGCATTGTGTGTGATTTTGAATGTACAGTCCCTAAAATGTCTTTGATGTTAGTGTTCTCTGCATATAAACATCTATCCCCAGCATCACTGGGGATAGGGACCCGTGAGCGTCAACTTGATTCTGTTGCTGGTGTTATTATTGATGATTCGGTCAGAGGAGAAGTGGGTCAGCTTGTGATTCAAGACCCAGATGCAATCTATTCTCTGGCACTCAATGGGTTTGTGTGCCCAGGAAAATAAGCAGATATAAAACCGAAAGGGACCGAGGACTGGAGTATGAGTCCTGGCTTCTCCTGGGGTCGTGCTTTGCTTCCCCGTCCCACTCTGTGGAGAAGAGGCATCTTTGGCGACGTTGTCGCGGTGACGCGCGTGTTTACAGCGTGGCTTGTGGTGCGTCCGCCTCTGGTCAGCATCCTGCTGACGGAGAGCGAACTCCAAGCAGTTAATCACATCTCAGGGCGCCTGTCTTAAAGGTCACCCGGGACCTATCGCTGCCTTGAGCCGCAGGGGGATGAGGTCTGCAGCAGGAACGCCGGAGCCTGTAACGACTGACCCATTTCAG
>OLKM01000784.1:0-22500 GCA_900291075.1 Melanogrammus aeglefinus
TCGGCCTGAACAGTGCACATTAAAACTGAAAAGGAGCTGTGCGTGACGAACAAGCGCTAGTCGACGTGGAGAGCGGACTGACCTGCATGTGTTCAGGCAGCGAGCGGGGCTGTTGTACTCATCGGAGGCATCGCAGCAATCTGACAGAGAGGACAGTGGCAGAGTCACGTTCCATGGGACAGCGAGGGAGGTTAGAGTCAAAACACAGGTCAGGGTTCAGATGGGAGTCTTACAGTGACAGGGTGCTTTAAGAGAAGAAAACGTTATGATGGATTTGATATGGATACCAACTGACGTTTTTGGATTTTTTTTTGACCAACCAGGTAAGCAAAAGTGTGATGAACTCAGAGCAGGAGGGATTTCTGCCACACAGATTGTGTGTTAAAAATACACATGAATAATATGAATGGCTCTTCAAAAGCAGTTGGGTTGATACCCTCCAGTGGAGGCGATGAATAATTAAAAAAGCTAAAAGATTAAAAATAAATAAACATGGGCCTACTTAGATTAGAAATTACTTTTGGACTGTTTCGCCGAGAACACAGAGAGAAACAGAGTTATGGATGAGGCCGAGTGCAAGCCCACATAATGGACCAGCTATAAACTATCCCTCGCCCTCTCAATGCAACATTGTCCAATACCGTGGAGGCACATAATCAACCAAAGCCTCTTGTCGCAATCATTGGCGCAGCACCAGTACTAATAGCGACCAATCACAGCGGACATAGTCTCACAAATCAGACTTAATATCTTAAGTCATATCTGACCAATCGTGTTGCTGGAAGCGGGGAATCTATAAGTGCTTAATTGGCACACACAAACCTGGCCAGCAGTAGTAATACACTGTAGAGTGGCCACTGTAGAAATATGCTTAATCAAATCCACTTCTGAACACCTCAACTACTCACGCAAATTAGTTTTTGTTGGTAGAATATATATCTGTAACAAAACAGGAAACAAGGTGTAACTCTGCCCCTTGCAAACCAAAATAGGTTCTGCTATCACATAGTAGTAGGCCTGCTGGATCCAACATAACCCAGGAACGTAGCTTACGTTGCTCTACATTCTGCTCATGTTTAAGTGCCGATCAAAAAAGCAGTCCATAATAACTTTGTCTTTGAGCCAACACCTGCATGTGTGCTGTAGGTGAGACCGGGCAGTGTAACAGAGGGTGACCAGAGAAGGCTTTACCACAAATCCCATCGTTGACCCGCGAGGAGGGGATGTACTGGGGGTGGAAGCCCAGGTTGACGCAGTAGAATCTGCCATTTGGACACGCGGCAGTGCCTGGGAGAACCACCCGCATGGAGGTCATGTTATAACATACAGCCATCATACACACCATGGTTATGAATGAAAAAAAATAAGTACACTTTTACCCAGCAAGTCATACGAGGCTATTTATGTGAACAAAACATACGTATCTACAATGTTTGGCAGTATACGTAAACGCCTAATAAGGTAGAGTAACACATTAATAACAAATTAAAAAGATGCAAGCAATGCTTTTTGGAGAGCCACATTTGATAGACCAGTTACCTCAACTACAACCACGGGACCCTCCCTCATCCCCAGGCAGATCTCTGAAACCTCCACACCACTCACCTGGTTCATCTGAACCATCATCGCAGTCGCAGTAGTCATCGTTCACCTGCTCGAAGAGGATCATCTTAGAGCCATCGATGCACAGGAACGACTTTCTCTCCCTGTAGAAGCGCTTATCTGCAGGGAGAAACACACCTTGTGTGAATAACCACACACATGGATGTCAGGCTATCGTACTGCAAACCCAACGTGGCTCATCACTAATTCAGCTCAATGGCATTCATAAATAAATAGGCATGTTGCAAAGCGTGCCTTTTAAAACAGGAAATCAATACTTGTAGTTATTTATATCAGAGGAGCTGTAGTATGCATACAGGGATGATGACCCATGCTTTTACGACGTGTTATGCAGAATATTGACATAGTGGCATGCATATACAGTGTGAGATGACGCTGAGCAGGCACAATCTCCACCATGTACAATATGTTTAACAGCAGTCATACACGACCCATGTCGCGACACCACACTTACAGGACAGAGATATCCCTCTGATTTTCCGGGCGTCAACGCAAAGGGACGGCAGGGCACAAGCGAGGACCACAAGAATGCAAGCCCGCATGTCAAGTGCATTGAGCCCCAAGAAAACGAGGTGACGTGCGTGTGTGTGTTTGTGTGGGTGGGTGGGTGTCCGTTTGTGTGTTTATGTGCATGTGTGCATGCGTGTATGTGTGTGCGTTTGTGTTTGTGTGTGTCAGCGTGTATGTGTCTGTTTGGTCAATGTGTTTTATGTTATGGACACTTTATTCACTCAGCGTGTTGGGGTTTGTAACGCTGCCAGTCCAGCGTCCACCTCGGCGTCTTCCTGAAACACGCCGTCACGTGACGACGGGTCACGTGATCATTGGATTATTTCCACAAATCAGCGAGGAGAGGCGCGTTCGCCTATCTCAACATGTCAAAAAGATGGATATAATAGTTTAATTTCATTTCATTTAATAAACATGCCACATGTAGCGTTTTCACGAAGGTTTACCATACTGCAAAATACATAGAAAAAAAAAACATAAATAATCAAATCTTTCCGTTGAATGTGTAAATATAGTGCTGATTTGACTCCACAAACCACCACGTGTTATCTGACTGCAGTAGTAGTGTTTCAGCTCTCCGCTAAACAGCCTTATTACTGTGATGTCAGCTCATGAGAGCAGAGGAAGATGTAGTGGTTCATAACACCGGCGGGGAGGCAAAACACCTGGTCGTCAGAGACAGGACCGAACAGGACGCTAGGGGACACTAGAGTAGGCCTAAACGCAATCTAAGCTACAATAAATCCGCAGGCTGTCATAAAACTTAATTTAAGTCTATAGGATGTTAACTACAGCCCGTCGTATATTCGTTGAGTGCCCTTATTAAATCATCAGAACATATTTATTCGCTGATATTCTTTTAGTGTAGAATTTTAAGCTTTTTCTTTATCCAACCCAAATATATTCTAGTGTAAAAATGTAGGCCTACAAATGTGATATCCTTGAGGACCCAAATGAACGCAACCCTCATGCAGAGTCATGGAAACCATGGAAACAGAGTCAGGTCTACTCACATCTCTTCCATCGATTTAGAGAAATGGATTTGGTACTTTCTTGATTATTAATGCGGGCTACGCTGACCTGCAACTAAACAGATGAATAGCATCAACTGTCAATCATTACTTTCAGGCTGGATTCATCGATTGCGTGTCCTTAGTTCCAAGTGGAGTGAAAGAAAATATCAGGAAGATGATATCATCCTATGAGAAATACTTTCGGGGAATGATGGACTTAGTTAGTGGACTGAATAATGTGGACTGGAACACAGTGTGAGCACATAACAGTCCTTCTAACCCATTGAGTCTTGTTCAATAACGTACACTTGCCCTCGCTAAAATGTCCCCTCATTCACTCGCTGATCCTCATAATCAACACTTATGTCTCGTTTTGTATTCAAATGTGTACCAAGTGCAGTATTGGTAAAGAGTGTGTGTCCATGATTTATTTGACAGGGGAGGGGCGCTTCTAAATGGTTTCCTCATTAAATGTTAGTTTCTCCGTTGCAGAATATTTAGCCCTTCATGTGCCTCTAAAAAATTAATGAAATCCGCATTATCTCAAACATTTTATCAACCCAGCATTTTAAGCGTTTGTAGGCGAGTTTTCCAGTGCAGGATACAACAAACAGAAGACGCGAGTCGTTAAAAAAACTTTTTATTAGTCGTAAAAAAAACTTTACACAATATACAAAAAATAGATACTTTTCTGTTCTTTCTTATAGGCACTTTTAAGCCACCCATTATTGAGCTAATTTCTCGCTCTAAAACCACGTCTCCACGGGCCTCTACAGCTGTTTCTCATGGTTGGGATGGAGGCTGTACGGGCTGCATAGAGACCCTTTACTCTGCAGGTACAGATCTCGAATCACGCCCGGGAAGGAGTAGTCCAGTGGAGGGCGCAGCCCCGGGAAACCGGGCATCCCCCCGGACGTCACATAGGGCGACATGAAACCGGCGAGACCACCGCCGCCGGCACCACCTGCCGAGGAGTACGCCAGGCGCAGCGGGCTGAGGCCAAACCGAGGGCCCAGGCCGTACAGGCCTTCCGCCACTGACGTTGCGCAGGCAGGCGCATGGAGCGGGGAGAAGGCCGACTTGTTGGTCCCCACCAGGGCGGGCCTTCCCTGGGCCGGTGCCCCCGTTGCGAGTCCGAAACCGGGTCTGAAGTGAAACGCGTGGTGGTGGTGGTGGGGGTGGGGGTGGGGGTGGGGGTGGTGGTGATGAGGCGCGTCGGCCAGCCTGCTGTCCTTGGAGCCCTGCAGGATGAGCTCGATGGCCCTCACCACGTCACCTTCGCACGTCCTCACCACCGCCTCCAGCGCGTCACGCTTCTCCCGCGGGAAGATCCTGCTCATGATGTCGGTGGGGTCAGGGTGGTCCTTGGACGCCGAGACCCCTAGGGTGGTGGTGGTGGTGGGGGTGGTGGTGGGGGTGGGGAGGGGTGGGGGTGGGGCTGAGCTCCAGGCCGGGGTAAGGGAATTCCTTGGGCTTCTCCGGGGCTTCATCGCTCCCGGACTCGGGGTCCGAGGACGACGGGAGGGACCGAGGGGGGCTCTGCGTGCTTGAGGGGTCCGACAGGTGGTCGCAGCAGGGCGGGGAGCGGCGGTCTCCGTCGTCGCTCTCGAGGACGGCCGGGTTCGTGCGCCTCTTTCCCGGGGACGTCCCGTCGTGGGGGCGCTGGGGCGAAGGGGAGGTCTGGTGGTGCATAAAGAGCGAGCGGGCCATGAAGCCGCTGTAGAAGTTGTACTTGCTCAGCTGGTCTCCTGCGATGGAAAAATAAATGAGTAAATCATAAGATGAGTTGGAGTTGGGCAGAGTTATACTTGTGGTGTAATGGTGTAGCAGGCCTATGTTTCCTCTTGAGTCTGGTTAATTGTTGTTACTATTTTATTTATTTATTAATTAAGACCACACTTATTTTGGGACCACAACTAAGTAAATAAGAGTATGTTCTTTGCGGTTTTCAGATAAATCTGGAGACCTGGCCCAAATTTAAAACGCGCGCTATACTTATGGCTTCATTCCCACAACTTACCGTCATGTTGATGAGTGGATCCGAGGACGTCAAATCCCGCCAGAGTTTTGGAGTTGGTGTTGTTATTCTCCGTGGACATCCCGGTAGAAAATGTCAAACCGGTTGTTTCTCCCGCTCCTCCGGGGCCCGTGTACAGCATCTGGAGCTCGCGCGCCTCGCTCTCCTCCTGCGCCTGCTGCCGCCTCAGCGCCACCTGCGCGGCCATCACACGCTGCCTCTCAGCAATCAGCGTGCACTTTGCACACGCGCAGTCCCTCCAGCGGCAGAAGCGCTTATGGCCCTTGAGCGCGGACACTACGCCGTGGTTCCTGCACCGCGCGCATTTCGGCGTGCGCGGGTACCCCCTCTCCAGCACCGGGTTCCCGCACCCGGAGGAGGCGGCAGCGCGGAGGAAGAGCGGGGGCGCTCGAAACAAGGACGCGCCGACCGATAGAGAAGACGCGGTGTGGCCGTGGAGGCCATGCTGTCTGATGCTGCTCTCCATGGCGCTCCGTGGGAGACCAGAAACTCCAGAAAGTTAAGAGTTAAGTGGAGTGATTCAGGTGAGTGGACCTTCTGCTGGCGGTGGGGTTGTCAACTAATCACAACTGCCACTGAACTCCCACCCTTTAAAGTGTCCGCTCTGGAGTGAAACGCAACACCGCTGCTGCCACGCCCCCTCCCCGCTCCAGCCCCCTCCATACCCTATCATGCGTGGGGCCCTTCGAGCAGGAGGCAGGGCGCAGGAATTAACGCGGGGTCGTTTAGAGAAGCGCTGCGGTCGTCAGGGGCTCTGATAAGTAGTGGTGCACGTTGTGGACGTTACATCCTAAGGAGGATGTGTTGACGTCAATGACGAATTATCAGTCACTCTATCGGCACTGTTTTGCCACCTTTTTTGGGGGGGATTCAAAGAGTAAATTACCTGTTGCTGCTGTTGTGTTTTCTTTTTTCTTTTACAATTTGAAAGGTCCTTCCAAAATACTTTAACAAAGGGAGATGGGGAGAGGGTTGGGGGGAGGGGGAGTCCACATGGCCCCAGGCATACGATAATAAGAGTCCTCGGTTGGTGAATATTCACCATTGGCACAAAGCAACAGGTAATTAGCTACCTGGTTATTCCGTTGAATAAATTAGCGGGGGACAAAAGAGCCATCTGTCAACAAACACAGCAAGCGATGACTGAGGCGGCTAATCACACCTTGTCACATGTTTCAGTCATCCTCCTTCACCCAAGACAAAAAAGATCTGGTTACATGGAGGAGTTGGTTCTGCCGTTATTGCTCTCACACACACACACACACACACACACACACACACACACACACACACACACACACACACACACACACACACACACACACACACACACACGCACAAAGACAATAAAACAGAATGTATCAAACGCTCAACCAGTCACCAATGGCGACGGGCCGTCTTACTAAACTAATGTTGTGTCCTAGAAACATATTGTGTGTGTGGGGGGTGTGTTCCCACACAATCGTTGTGTCACGTTAACTGGGAAGCGTTCCCCATTCTCTCTTTGTTTGTGTGTGTGTGCGCGTGTGTGTGTGTGTGTGTGTGTGTGTGTGTGTGTGTGTGTGTGTGTGTGTGTGTGTGTGTGTGTGTGTGTGTGTGTGTGTGTGTGTGTGTGTGTGTGTGTGTATTCATACAGTTGCATGTATATGATTACATGAGAGGTAGCCCTTTGTTTGAGGGTCTGTAGAGGCACACACACAAACACTCACACACACACACACACACACACACACACACACACACACACACACACACACACACACACACACACACACACACACACACACACACACACACACACACACACACACACACACACACAAACAAAGGTAAAAAGCCCCAAAATTTGAATAGCCGATTGTTCTCCCATCTGTGATTAAGAAAGTGTGATTTAGAAATCTTATTTCAGCCATCCCAGTGTGTGTGTGTGTGTGTGTGTGTGTGTGTGTGTGTGTGTGTGTGTGTGTGTGTGTGTGTGTGTGTGTGTGTGTGTGTGTGTGTGTGTGTGTGTGTTAACACAGGCCCACTTCTTCTATTGGGAGGGAATAAAGTTTGATCGACTGTTTGCACACAACGATACATCGCCGATGGGTAGCTTGTGTGTTTGTGTGTGTGTTTGTGTGTGTGTTCGTTGTGCATGTGTGTGTGTTTGTGTGTGTACGACGGTGTGTGTGTGTCCGACGGTGTCTATGTGTGTGTGTGTGTGTGTGTGTGTGTGTGTGTGTGTGTGTGTGTGTGTGTGTGTGTGTGTGTGTGTGTGTGTGTGTGTGTGTGTGTGTGTGTGCGGCAGGTGTTTTTGTGTGTGTGATGTGTGTGTGTGTGCGCCTGTGTGCGACAGTGTGTGCGTGTGTGTGTTTGTGCGTGCGTGTGTCGTTACGCGATCAAACAGGTTACGCAAACCCTTCAGATAATATCACCCCCAAAGCGTCAACACGGATGTCCCTTCACTTCACCCGAGTAATAAACGAATGACAGACGAATAACTAGCGGTGCGGTTGTTGTGGTTTGATGAATCACTTCATCCACGGTAGAGGGGGACTCAGCCTGCTCGCGCTGAGGCACACTAAGACAGCTATCTCTGAGAGGTGGGCCGACATGGTACACAGAGCACCCTCGCCTGCATAAAGGAAGCATACAGGGGAGAGCAGAGAGAGCGGGAGAGAGAGACAGGGGGAGAGAGAGAGACAGGGGGAGAGAGAGAGAGAGAGAGAGAGACAGAGAGAGAGAGATAGGGGGAGGGAGAGAGAGAGACAGGGGGAGAGAGAGCGAGAGAGAGAGACAGGGGAGAGAGAGAGAGAGAGAAGAGAGAGAGAGAGGAGAGAGAGAGAAGAGAGAGAGAGAGAGAGAGAGAGAGAGAGAAGAGAGACAGAGAGAGAGAGAGAGAGCAGGAGAGAGAGAGAGAGAGAGAGAGAGTGAGGGAGAGGAGAGGAGAGACAGAGACGCAGAAGAGAGAGCCAGAAGAGAGAGAGAGACAGGGGGAGAGAGAGACAGGGGAGAGGTGAGGAGGAGAGAGAGAAGAGAGAGACGAGAGACAGAAGAGTGGGGGAGAGAGAGAGAGAGCGAGAGAGATAGACAGGGGAGAGAGAGAGAGAGGGGGGGGAGAGAGCGAGAGAATGAGGTGTTGTGTGTGTGTGTGGGTGGGTGTGTGTGTGTGTGTGTGTGTGTGTGTGTGTGTGTGTGTGTGTGTGTGTGTGTGTGTGTGTGTGTGTGTGTGTGTGTGTGTGTGTGTGTGTGTGTGTGTACTTGTGTGCAATGCATGCAAAGTCCCCAATGCATACATTTCTATATCCCTAGCTGTTTCCCCATAAATATACATTATGTACTGAATTAAGGATGCATGATTTCATGCATCAATGGTTTTACATAAACTGTTGTTCTGAAAGCCTCCAAACAAGCCCCTAACTTGACGATTGTTTTTATTGTAGTTGACCTCAGATTATAATTACAAGCCAGGCTGACAGGGTTCACTTGTTTTTCCATTAAAGTGTAATTCCACTCCACTCAACCTGTTGACAGGGGAGCCACAAAGGGTTTTAAGCTTTCTCTCATCAACTCACCTCATGACGGTTCATTCACAGGATACACGTATTGTTAGTCTGTATTAAAGAGAAATCCGCAAGGAAAAAACAGTAACTTTTGTCAAAGGGCTTGGAAGGACAGACAGGAGAGACAGAAAGAGCCGTCTTTGACAGGGCAGTTTATCCTAAACAACTCATAGCCTGTGTGAGATGAAATGACATTTAGGAGGCTTTGGAAAGGTGCAGTGGCCTCAGCCTTAATGCCTAACTGAACTCTAAACTCTTTACCGAGACATGAAACCACACAGGGCAAGACGTCAAAGGCCCAGCGTGACATTTTGACCTGAAAGCGTTTCAAAAGCCAAACGGGGCTTTTAATTATCAAGGCAGATACAGCGCTCAAGTTACGGACCAGGAAAGAAGAAAACCTTTCTCTGAGCAAATAAGGGCTAGGGGGCGGGTCTACCACTCTCCATCTCTCTATCTCTGTCTCTCAATCTCTCTCGCCCTCTCTCTCTCTCTCTCTCTCTCTCCTCTCCATCAATTACCCGTGCTTGCACGCCCTTGTCATTTGAGTACCATAGAGTGGAACGCCACTTCAACCTGTCTCATGGTCGTTGGGTCATTCGGGGGATCATGGGTCCAAGAGCTGTGCAGAATAACTCTGGCATGTGCAGATAGACCCGTCGTGATGTTTGGAACTGTTTGTATTTCTGTTTTTTTAAGTTTCGGGGGGATTTTGACGCAACAACTGTGACATGCTTCTGAACCAATACAAATGCTTGCTTAAACCTTATGGAAGCCGATGATTTGAAATAATGATTTGCGACAGGCAAATTGATTCGTACGTGCGCCGTGCGGTTGGAATGCGTTTTGAACGTTTGTTGTTATTTGTTGTGAGTGAAAAAACGTTATCCCCACAGCACACAGCTTCACAAAGCATTTCTCCACAGAACACTTTCAAATAAACACACACCTCAGAGAGAGAAAAGGGCTTCCTGCCATCCACCACAGCCGTTTGGGAGAAGTACCTCATGTTGAAAAATATGGACGAGATCTTCACGATAACCGATTCTAGAGGATCCAGGGCTGAGATAGCACACGGAAGACCACCATCGCACACACACACACACACACACACACACACACACACACACACACACACACACACACACACACACACACACACCACACACACACACACACACACACACCACACACACACACACACACACACACACACACACACACACACACACACACACACCACGCGCACACAAACACACCACACACACACATGCACACACCACACACACACACATGCACACACACACACACACACACGCACACACACACACACACACACCACACACACACACACACACACACACACACACACACACACACACACACACACGCACACACCTGTGCCGTTCAAAAGAGTTTCACTGCAGCAGGAACATCTCTCGCACACTCGATCGCTGCAGGCCCCGTCCTATCTGTGAGATATCTCCTCTGGTTCCCTATTCAGCACCCTTACCTCGGCTATCTGCTCTTCTTTATGCTCCCCTCCTTTCTCCTCCCCCTCCCCCTCCTCCTCCTCCTCCCCACACCTGTACTGGGGGTCCCATCCAGGTAGAACCACATCGGGGGGCCCTTACTTAGCCCCTCGCCTCACCGGCACACAACAATAGACAACTAGAGACACACAGTTTGTTCCTGAGGATTACATCGCATGTTTGTATGTGTGTTGGAAGTGTGTCTGTGTGTGTGCGTGTGTGTGTGTGTGTGTGTGTGTGTGTGTGTGTGTGTGTGTGTGTGTGTGTGTGTGTGTGTGTGTGTGTGTGTGTGTGTGTGTTGTGATGTGGTGTGTGTGTGTGTGGTGTGTGTGTGTGTGTGTGTGTGTGTGTGTGTGTGTGTGTGTGTGTGTGTGTGTGTGTGTGTGTGTGTGTGTGTGTGTGTGTGTGTGTGTGTAGCGGGTACGGGGGACAGCATTAGTCATTGACTCATTGGTGCTTTAAAAGGTTACGGTCAGGTGCTAGTGAATGCAAACCGTGTGAACCGGTTAGGATTGAGCCACAGGTCTCTCAAGCTCTCTCTCTCTCTCTCTCTCTCTCTCAAGCTCTCTCTCTCTCTCTCTCTCTCTCTCTCTCTCTCAAGCTCTCTCTCTATCGCCTCTTTGTTTAACGATACACTTACAAGGCAGCCCGTTGCGGCCCAACAATGCATAACTTAGTGGCAGACGGGTGGAAAGGAAGAAAGAATGAAAGGGTCAGGTTTCCCGGGCAGGGTATTTTTTATTGATTTGAGATCTGACACCTGACAGCAAAGCAAAGAGGGGCATTCAGGAGGAAGTGGACTCGCTCCTGACGGACGGAATGCCAGTGATGGGGGCGGAGGAGAGAGTGGTCTTCTCTGAGGCACTTAGTAAACACAACAGGCACTTAAAGACGTTCCCATGGCTTCCACTGGGCTGCGGCGACGGAGAGCAGGAATATCTCAACGGAGAAGTCAACGGGCGGGCGGTTTATAGAGTGGATCAGAAGACGGGTCTGTGTGTGTGTCTGTGTCTGTGTCTGTGTCAGTGTGTGTGTGTGTGTGTGCGTGTGTGTGTTGTGTGTGTGTGTGTGTGTGTGTGTGTGTGTGTCGTGTGTAGTGTGTGTGTGTGTGTGTGTGTGTGTGTGTGTGCGTGTGTGAGTTCACGTGTCTGTGTGTGTATATTTGTGTGCACGGGTTTGAGCTGAACATGTATGAGTTGTCGGTTTTGTTACCATCGTGTTTTGTCGGTTTTTCTTATCTTCTGGAACTACGAGAACATGTTTTACTTTAACATACTCATTTTACATACATTTTAAATAAAAGTTTTAATCGAAACACTTTCCTGTAGTTTCACATGATATGAAAACACTTAAATAACAAAACAGACATGTCGTACATCTATATTTCATTAATTTTTTCTTTAATTATGCGGCGACTAATGTGTATTTCAGCCAATACATTAGTTGTAATTTCTCTAAAGTCTCATGACTCTCATGCAATGGCCAGTAGTCAAACGAGTGCATGAGAACCACAAGACTAAATCAAAACCCTTTTGAATCAAAACAAAGTGGGCCGCTCATAAATGTCTGACAGCATCTTTAACGGGCCTGTGTGTGTTAGATAAGTGACAGACTGGCTACCCAGGCACCACTCACACATCCATGACGACATCCGGGCTCGAACCAGGGCCCTGTGCATGACGTCTCCGTGGCAACAGCTCTGCAACAACAGCATCAGCAAAGATCATCGGGATGAACCCAAAAAAAAAAGAAAAAAGAAAACGACAAACCAGACGAAAGATCTCAAACGGGTCCAGAAGACGACCGGCTTTGATGGGGATGGTCCTGGGGTGAGGGGGGGTCCGGGGGGGGGGGGGGGGCACATAGGTGCTATCAGATGGGTGCTGGCTGGAGGGGGAGGGGGGTGGGGGGGAGGTGGGGGGGGGGGGGGGGGAGACGGTGAATCAGCTCTATGCATCTCTGGCGGAGGGATATGGGAAACGACCTGGGGCTTTGAGCTGCAGACGATAACAGTTTGGAAATTGTTAAACATTGTCTCTCTCTGATAGACGCGGTCTATCTCCAGCAAGCATCGAGACGCAGGGCAGAGATTACAGGGAAACACATCTCACACGAGTCTTATCCGGGCGCGGCATCGGCAGTGTCACTGAATCTCTGACTCTTTGTCTGTGGTTTACAGCCCCAGGTTTATGTTTTTTTGATTTGCATCTTTCCACGGTTCACAATGCTAGTTCCAGCAGTGGTTAAGCATGTTGGACTCCGGAGAAGTACCAGGTTCGATTCCCAATGTCCGCGGTGAAAGCGATGCTAGTGATTTACGTTATCGTATTTAAACTCTTATCTTTTTTTAAGGCGAAGTTACAGTACTACCTGGGCACACTTGCTCATCTCACTCGCTTCTCTTTTGATGTTTCCCATCGGTCGCCATGGCGACGATTGTAACGAATGTAACACAATGCGTAACACACTTGAGCAAACAACACCACGGGTTCTAAGCGTGTTTAGCAAACAAACGAGAAGCAGATAGCGATGGAATTCATTTTCCGGCCGACAGTTGGCACTCCTCCGTCGGTCGCATCGATACGCAACACAACGCAACACAACACAACGCACAACCCGTCGGAGACGATGGACGATGCAAAGTTATTATCCTTATCTATCCTGTCGTCGTTTAAAGGGGGTTTCTCTACACATCGAATGTATACCGTTCTGTCTGCGGCCAAAATAACCTGAACGAGGTGCAAGCTTGACAATTATAATCTACAAATGTAAGTGAGGGTGTACTCAGTTTGAGGTTAACATCAGATCCTCTGCAGACACCTTTGGTGGCGGTGGTGGTGGTGGTGGTGGTGGTGGTGGTGGTGGTGGTGGTGGTGGTGGTGGTGGTGGCGGCCAACCCCACCCATCCCAACACAACACACCCACAGGGGTCTGACACCTGGGTACGGTTCAAAGCCCAAGCAGGGGGGTGGTGGTGGTGGTGGTGGTGGTGGTGGTGGTGGTGGTGTGGTGGGGTGGGGGGGAGAGAGAGCCAGCCAGGGACAGAGAGATAACCGGGGGAACAGTGCAGTCTATTCAGAGGTAAGGACTGCACAATGCTGGTTGCATGTAGATCCAACACAGATAGAGGAATGGCATAAAATACAAATGATGGGAACAAAGCTGTATTTCAGCTTCTTTTTTTTTACATTTCAAAATAAAAAGGAGATTGTGGATTGCTGGGGGGTGGTGGTTATTGTTGGGCGGGCGGGGAGGAGGCGTTTTGAAGGTTTTTTCTTCTTAAAAGCGTCAAAAGGTAAAACGTAAGATCTTTTTTTTAAATCAGGTCAGATGTTGTATAATTGTGCAACCAGCCCCACCATTACTACGGGTGTTAGGTTTCAAACTTGCAACCTTGAGTTCTTAGTCGTTGGTGGGGGGGGGGGGTTTATCAGATTGCCCGGTGGCTGAATGTGAAAACATGTCTTATCGTTGGGACGCTTTGATAACGAGTTCATGAAGGTTTGGATAGTGTGAGAAAACTTGTTTAGCACTCAACTCGAGTCTCAAAGGTCTTAAGGTCTATCAGGGAATTAGTAAGTTTAACATAATGTCCCCCAAAAAGTAATTGAAGTACTATTAAGAGGTATTATAGTTGTCAAAATTAACCTATATATTTGATGTATACAATGACATTGAATGGATTCAAAATTGCACGCATTAACATCAATCATCAATAAACTAGGAACTCAAATAATCACTTGAATATTTGAAACATCTGGACAGTAATATGAATCGATCTAAACTCCAACACATCCTCTACATGCTCTTTTGTTGTTTTGTTTAGTTCTGAGACACCGTGTTAAAGAGCCACCTTTTTGTATCACACACACACACACACACACACACACACACACACACACACACACACACACACACACACACACACACACACACACACACACACACACACACACACACACACACACACCTATGCAGGGTCACAGCAGGGTCGGATGGGCCCCAAGATGTTTCTAGTGGGGGGGGGGGGGGGGTGTTTAGGGATCACGGCCCCTAATGAGAAGACAAGGGGGCCTGCTGGTGTGAACGAGGGAGTGTGGGGGTGGGGGGGGCTCCGACCTTACCCCTTACGAGAGGAGGGCCACAAAGGGCGGCTTTAGGGGCCCTCTGATGTCAGGCCGGCGTACCGCGGTGGGGCCCCGGAGAGGCTCCGCTGACTGGGGCCCATTGTGCGGCTGCTTGTCGTCGAAGCCTGCCCTCCTCCTTATAATGACGGGGCCTTTCAGCGGCTCTTAACCCCCCCGAGAGGGGCCCTTCCTTCGGGGTTCCAACCGCTGTGTTTGTTTGTTTAGACCCGTACTGCCCGTCGGCCGCGGCCGCTGAGGGGAATGTTGTCGTTCCGTTCTTCGCTGGATTTGGGAGGTTAGCGACGTTTAGCACCCCCCCCCCCCCGATGCCCCGTGGCGCAAACGATCGGATAAATATTGTTTTATTGTGGTTTTCGGTCGATTGAGAGTCGAGAACGGGATTCTGGACCGACGTAGCCACCTTGCTTCAGGGGGGGATCGTTCCGACTCACCTGTCTACCATTAGCTAACTCTATGAGCTAACTCCATGAGCTAACTCCATGAGCTAACTCCATGAGCTAACTCCATGAGCTAACTCCATGAGCTAACTCCATTAGCTTACTTAATTAGCCAACTTCCTCGCAGACCTCCGAATCCCACGTTATCCGTCTTTAACTCCCATTTCCTCTCCCCCCCTGCGGAGCGGCAGGGGGGCCGTCTCCCCGTCTCCCCGCGAAATTCAACCAATGTGTCTCCCTTCCTCTCTGGGAGCTCGGGGGTGGCGTCGAAGGGGTCTGTGGGGGGGGGGGGGTGCTTGGAGCCGCTCAGGTAGGCAGGTGGCGCTGGAGGTGCTCGCCTGAGGGATGGACTCCGTCTCCCGCTGGGCGGATTGTCCCCACCTCCCGCCGTGCGACTGCCAAGACACTTAAGTCCCGTGTGTGGCTTTTGTCCCGTCGACGGATCAAGGATTTCGTCTTATTAGCGAGGGAGAGAACGCAAGCAGGATGCTTTGCTCGTCCTCCCCCTCCCTCCAAACTCCAACCCCACCCGCAAAAAGATGGGAGGCAAACTCAGCCAGGCCCTGGTACGACAAAACAAAAAACGCGACCTCTTTAATCCCGAGCAGCGGGACACTTCCTCGCGGGGTGAATGAGATGAAGGCTCGGGCCGCGTACGGAAACGACGCTCACAAAAGCTTCTGAATCCTGGGGTCTCCCCGGGAGCACCACAAGGGGCCCAGCGGACCTGTTCACCTGTAACAAAAAACACTAAAACAAACCCGGACACAACAGGGAGGAGGGGAGGGCGGGAAAACCGCATCAAAGTCTGATTTGATTGAATAGAGAAACACCACTTCACGGGAGGGGCCCGCTGTGAAAAACGCAGGTGTACGGTCAGGTAATGGCACACTGCCGGTAAGTGTAGTCGGTGTGTTTAGCTTACGTTTAGACGCATGCAATGATACCGTGCATTACAAAGCATAAAAGCAACAAGTACCCCCCTCATTTAATCTGTAATGCTGCCAATGTGCTTTTTTTTTCTCAAATCGCACAAAAGCAGAAGCCTCACACTATGAATAAATACACAAATTACTCGTAAATAATAGTAAATAATAGCACATACATAATACACATATTGATCCCTTTATATATATAATCTTAGCCCCTTTGTATTTGAAATGTAATCAATTGAATGCCACGTTCACCTTCCTACAATTGCAGTTTAACAAGAACTGAGTTCTCGTAGTTCACAGGATGTAAACAGACTCTTGTGTTTATATAAAGAGAACACGATTAAGTGTGAAGCTGAGAGTTTAATCCTCATGTGGACTGACCTGACTTTCCGCAATACGATCGCTTTGTTTGGAAATCGATCCGCTACAAAGGACCACATTTAAGCAAATACGCTGCGTGATTCGTTTAACCTCGTCGGAGAGTCTCCGGGTACAAAGAGAGAGAAGGAAGAGAGACAAGTCAACGCAGAGAAAAAGGTGATACTATAAGCTGGGTAGAGAGCCTGACGAATAGTAACACAATAAAACAATATAGGCTCGGCTTACGTATACTTACAATCAGACAACAGAAGCATTGAACCAGACAACACTGGGGTTGAGTATTAAATTGTCCACTAAAATTAGTTTTACAATACTTATACAAAGACAACCGTGACGAAGATAGTCACGGATCAGAATATCACATTTGTGGCGAAATATGAAATAATCATGTAGGTGAAAGGTGACTTTTTGTGGCGTCTTGAAGACAGATACCTCTCGCTGATTTGAAATTGATTCAAATCAGCTAAGTCTTTATTCTCGTTCTAAGGGAAATGTTTGATACCAAAAAAACGACTTTATTCAAACAGCCAAACCCTAAACTCGACTTATAGAAGTCAATGTGGACGCCAAGAGTGTGTTGAATCTAAACACGCCACGTTGGAGCCATGCAGGCCTCTAGGCTACCTTGTCGTTTAGCAGAAGATATGTCCAATATAATCTGATGTCGCCATGCATATGCACGCTCACCGAGATTTGTGCTGCTATGGAGAAGTGTGAGACAAACTGTGTGTGTGTGTGTGTGTGTGTGTGTGTGTGTGTGTGTGTGTGTGTGTGTGTGTGTGTGTGTGTGTGTGTGTGTGTGTGTGTGTGTGTGTGTGTGTGTGTGTGTGTGTGTGTGTGTGTGTGTGTGTGTGACAGAACAGACAGATGATAAAGCAATGCTAATCTGATCTGGAAGCAGACCAGGTATTCTTTAATCCATCCATGACACAGGGTTCCTGAAACTGCGTGTTAAGGTCTCTTAGGGCTTGTTTAAGGGCACATTAGTAATTGTGGCATGTGGAAAGTCAGACGAAAACTATTTTTCTCCAAAGTGTATCCGGTGGCAATGTATGTTTGCAAAACAAAAAAGGATGACGGACAATTTTCTTAATCTAATCAGCCATCTCCTCAATCATAACACATGATAAAACTTTGAGTCAATATATAAATATAAATGTTTAGACATTTGGACTTATTGGTCTGCCTACCTGTCTGTCTTTATGCCTGCCTGTCTGTCTGTATGCTTTTATTCTGACTGTCTGCATGTCCATCTGTCTGCATCACTGTAAGCTCATCTGCATGACTGTCTGCCTGCCGGTCTGCCTGCCTGTCTAACTGTCTCTCTGCCTGACTGTCTGTCTATCCGACTGCCTGCTTCTCTGTCCTTCTGCCTGCCTTTCTGTCTTTCTGCCTTCCTGTCTGTCTGTCTGCATCACTGTATGGCTGTCTGTCTGTCTGTCTGTCTGTCTATCTGCCTGCATGCCTGCCTCTCTGTCTTTCTGCCTTCCTTTCTGCCTGCCTGTCTGGCTGTTTGTCTACCTGCCCTCCTAGCTGCCTGCTCAGGTCACCACTAGTCCTGTCTCTTTAGGCCGGAACATTTTAAAAACCTAAACCTCGTAATCCACCCCATAATGTGCTATCATTCCTTCTCCTCAAAAAGGGAGAACAGTGTGTAGACCCAGGTGGTCTGGGGGGGCCCGCTGTGTCCCTCCTGCTGGCTCTTAAGGAGGCTCAGAGAGATGGGGGGGGAGCTTCAATTCATTTATTCAATTAATTTCCTTATGTGGGAAAATGCCAATGCCAGGAATAGTTTTCCTCTCGTCACGTGAATATTTTGTTTCTTTTCGAGGTGGGTGTCGTTACGAGGGTTACCAACCGATTTATTTCACTGTCATTTTAAAAAGGACCTTTTTATCGATTATAAAAAGGTCCAATCACAGACGACGGTGCGGCGATGTGCACCCCCTGTCCAACTACTCCCACCGCAGGCAGCTCTATCGTCGATCGTCTAATTTGCCTGGCGTTCCGTCAGTTTACCTCTTCTTCTGTCGACACGTCAGACTGTCTCAAACCTGCTCAGACAGGCTGTCACGGTCCGACGGGAAGATAGGGTCCGACATGTCTGACCCTGCTAGCCTTGGCTTTTGTTTCGTTTTTAATAGTACTGCTTCACATTTATCATAACAAAAGGCACTTACCTCCATCATATGGGGTCGTACGGTGGCTCAGTGGCTCAAACTTCACGGGGCGACTCTCTCCCTGCTGTTTGCATTTTCTCCTAAATATTGAGTCTTCAGGGAGCCTTTTCAAACACAGGTGTTGCTCATAACACTAATTACAGGTCTGTTCCTTTTATGAACCAGGGACCGCGAAAAGTAGTTAAGTACAATTAGGGCATTTGGACAGACGCTTTTGTCCAAAGCGACTTACATCCGTTAATACACACATTGACACACCAACGGCAGATTCAACCATGCAAGGCGACAACCAGCTCTTCAGGAGCAGTTAGGGTTAAGTGTCTTGCTCAGGGACACATTGACACTCAGCTTAGGAGGGGTTGTGGATCGAACTAGCAACCTGTCGGTTACAAGACAACTGCTCTAACCTCCTGAGCTAAGCCGACCCCAGTGGGTGTTCACTAGTAAACTAGTGAACACACACTGACCATTGCTGATGCTTTGACCAGGAGCATATCTATATTCCCCGGGTCCTATGTTCCCCGCTTTGTATGGTCAAGTATGGGGTTAGGTTTAGGGTTAACCCTCACCCTAACCCTAACCCTAACCCTAACCCTAACCCTAAACCTGACCCTAACCCTTTGCACCCGGGGAACATAGGGATGACCCCCTTTGACTCACATACACACATAAACACCTGCACACACCTACACCTGTCTTTGCCCTGCGAGTACAGCTCTGTGGAGTCAGGTTTGGCATCGCAGTCTTTGGATCCAACAGTGTAGGCCTTGGACATGGGGGACTGAGCCCGGACCCTTCCGGATGGAGGTTAAACACCCCGGCCAGTCATTGCTCATCGTCGTGTTCTATGTCAACCTTTTGCGTTCGTCGTAGCACTCTGAAGCTCTCGAGTTAACGTCCACGCGTTGTGGACGCTTCCTTTACGTGGCTGTTTTTTGCCTACTGATCAACTATTTTATTTGTTAATTATTATAAATATATATATATATATGCATACATCATTTTACATGTGTACATATATGCATTTTATTGTTTATTGAATGTTTCGTTTTGATGTCATACATTTTTCTCTAAGGGGAGAGACAAGGACAGTTGTTCATACCATCTTGACTGCACGCTCTTTGACACTAAAGAAGCTCTTGTGTCTCTCTTCTTGTTTCTTTCCCTCTGGGCCCTGGGGACCGTAGCTTCTCTCCTTGTTTTCCAGAGGCTCTGCCATCGGGTCTCACTCCCTGAGCTCCCCATGAGACCCTGTGAGGGTTGAGATAAGGGGGCCGACAGAAGAAGACACTTGGCTTGGACCCCGACTAGACCCAACTTGTCTCCTGCCTGCGCTCTGATTGGCTGCGGATAAGCAGCGCCAGCCACATTAGCGTCGCTGTAATGATTTAGATATCGGGGGGGGGGGGGGGGGGGGAGCAGGTGAATCCCTGGATAAACATCAGGGGACCACGCACCACCAACACACACACCGGCTCCTGGAAACCCTTCCCGAGGGGCCATCTCTCTCTCTCTCTCTCTCCTCTCTCTCTCTTCTCTCTCTCTCTCTCTCTCTCTCTCTCTCTCTCTCTCTCTCTCTCTCTCTCTCTCTCTCTCCTCTCTCTCTCTCCCTCTCTCTCTCTCTCTCTCTCTCTCTCTCTCTCTCTCTCCCTCCCTCCAACAAACCCCACGCAACATTACCTCCTCCACCCGCATGGTGTTTTACAAACACGACACACAGCGTGTTATAAATGATACGGGTTGGCCCTGTAGGTAGAAATGGGGGTTGGGGGGGGGTCCTGTACTGTATGTACTGTATGTGGATGTATTGTGAGTTGTGTACCTGCATGATGACCAAGTAGTGGCAGCTCTCTCACCGCAGTGTTGGGGGGTCCATTAGTGGTTGTGGCTTCACCCCAAAGGTACCATGAAGGAAACGATGTTCAATGTTTTTTGTGGTGCTGATTTCATAAACAGTATCAGGCTTTAGACATCGTCCAAAACTGGTCACCTGAAAGGGCTTTTAGGATGCTTCGACGGGGTTTACTATTTTGTTCACATATTTGAATTTAAGCTGAAATCTGTTACTGTAAAAAATATAAATAACGCCTCCCCTTTATAAAAAGGTGACCTGCTTACCGTGACACAGGGATGATCCATTCTTTATTGATGCCGTAAATGTATCCAGTAGTAATAATATCATCCACAACACTCACACCATGTTTTTCCTTCCTGTTGTCTCTCTAGGCTGACGAGTGGCACCGGACTTAATAACTTATTATGTTCAGCTGTGTTCCACATATTTAGTCGTTGTTAATATCTCTGTGACCGGGTTCAAACTCGCTTCCAAGCCTTACATTATCTGTACAAAAATCAACACACACGCACACGGACACGGACACACACACACACACACACACACACTCACACACACACACACCACCACACACACACACCACACACACACACACACACACACACACTCACACACACTCACACACACACACACACACACACACACACACACACACACACACACACACACACACACACACACACACACACACACACACACACACACACACACACACACACACACACACACACACTCACACACCTCCTCCATTCCTTTATCTTAGCACAGTCCAACATTTCAACAGCATAAAGAAGATGGAGATTTGATAAATAAATGCATGCAGGTGGTTTGATGTGCTGGGCCGATATCAGGTTGAGATCCTTACTGTGCAAATGTTGTTATATTTTGTTGTTATCACTTATATTCATGTACATTTAATACAGCAATGAACAATCACAATGAGTGCTCACCAAATAAACATTCTAAATGGTAATCTAAAACCACATGTTTATAATAAAAATCCTGACTATAAAGGATTATGTTTGTTCTGCTGTGTCAGAACAAAAACATTGTTGAGTTGGCAGGCCCATTTCTTTGGAGAAAAAAAAATCATGAAATCAACGTAAAACAGCAGGAGCTACGCTACGCTAATTAAAAAGCAGCAAAACAAACAACTTAGCATCACAAACCAGCCGCAATCTGTTTCACCTTTGTGGCAAGCAGAAACGATGGCAGGAAGAAAAAAAAAGTCTCAATTACTCGTGGATCTGTTGAAATGGCTCCAGTAGGACTATAGGGTGATTCCTTTCCTTGACTACCATTCCTTAATTAGCTGTAATTATCACCGCAGGGAAACCACGCTGTCACCACTAATGATCCAAAATGGAGCCTCTGGAATGAGAAACAAATGAATAACAACAGTCTACTGTAGCACTCTTTCTGTGACTCATTGCCATCCCGGTAGGAATGGCTGGGCCAAGTGGGTTTATTTACGATCAATCTGAGTCAGGTTAACACCAGAGGCTTGTTGTTTTGAAAGAGGATGTTTGAATCTTTAGAAAATAAGGGCTGCAAAAACAGGGGAACACCAAATAATTTAGAAATGTCATGCGGCCTGTGTAATCATTTGTATTCTTTTTTGCGAATTTGTTTGTTTGTTTGAGTTTTTCTGAGGCGGGGAGGTTGGCTTGGCGTTACTTTATGAAAGAGAGAGGAGGGAGAATGAGACAGAGAGAGAAGGGGGGAGAGAGAGACAGAGAGAGAAGGAGGGAGATCGAGACAGAGAGAAGGGGGGAGAGAGAGACAGAGAGAAGGGGGGAGAGAGAAGGGGGGAGAGAGAGGCACCAGGGAAATGGCTGGTTGGCGGTTGCTTGTTTAGCAGCTGTCTTCACCTCTCCGTAAGTGTTATTAGGAGGCTCCTGGGGACTGCTCATACATTATTAAAAAAGGGACACTTGGCTATCCCAGAAGCTAAGGGAAGTCCGTAGAGATGTCCGTAGAGGTCAACAGGGACACATGCAGGTGACTCTATTAGTTAATATGCACCAGGTACCCATACACACACACTTACACAGAAACACACTTGCACAAACTCGTAAAGAATGTTAAACTACATTTAATTGAAAATCAGCCAAATATATCTATCTTTATAGAATTATAATCATTATTTTGTCAATTTGTGATAAAAAATTGAATAACACTACAACACCTGTCGTACTTAAATTGAGTCATCATCATTGAGTCATCATCATTAAACAGATATGCATTGAGATGACCTATATGGAAATTATACGTAATTAAACATGGCAAATTGTTCAAAGGAC